>VKKV01000319.1:0-69760 GCA_008080845.1 Phytophthora kernoviae | reverse complement strand
TTGTTCAGGCCCGGCCTGAACTTGAACTGACAACGGGGAGTCCTCGACCCGTTGTTTTGATCTCCCACCAGGCCCGGCCTGGTGGCGACCCATATTTTGTACGACGGACCCGGTCCGTCGTTGAGTCTTGTATCTTGCCGTCTCGGTCCCGGACCGAGGCGGGTTCTTCTGATACTCGCCTTCGCAGACCCGGCCTGCGAAGGGTTAACCCAGGGTCTGGGTGAGGGCGCGCCCCGGAGGTCTCTCCGTTTTCGACGCCTCGTGTCGACCACCAAGGTCGACGTTAAACGGCCGATGAGCGGGTTGACCTCGCTCACAGTGCACACACCGCAGCAGTGTGCGCACAACGCCGACAGGGCCATCGCTCTCTGTCGCGTTTGTCATCCCGAGGACGTTGACGTCCTCGGAGCGAAAGAAACGATAGACTGGCTTCTCCAGTCTCATCACTGGGGCATGGCGTTTAAGCCACGGCATGCCCAAGATCATGTCGAACTTATCGTCCAAGTCCAGGACGATAAAGTCTTCAGTGAAGGCGGCTGCCTTCTCTCGCAAAGCGAACCGACACAGTTCGCTTTCGTGTCTTCACGGTGGTGCCTGTCGCCAGACGCACCACCAACTCGCTTCGAGGAGTCGTCTTCTCCTCGAAACGCATCGCATTCAGGCTATTGCATCGAACGAAGTTGTTCGATACGCCTGAATCGATCAACGCATGCATGAGCTGCTGCCCATGCACCGCAACTTTCAGGATGATCAATGGATCATCCTGCTGTTCACTGCGGCGGGTCTCGCCGCAGGGGGCTGTAGCCATCACATGTCCGACGTCGACATGTGCGGCTACACAGCAGGGCGCCCCGCCCCTACTGGCTCCCGGCGTTTTTGCTCGCCCACGATGTTGCCACACCAGGTCCCGGACCCAGCACACTCGCGTGCGTAGTGGCCGGTGTTACCACACCGGTAACACCGCTGCGTCCCTTGACGCGCATCTCACCTGCCGTCCGGCAGCAGACGCACTTCGATAAATCCATGGGCTCTGGACCGCCCATGGTACGTGGTCGAGGACGTGGCATCCTCGGCACGTCCGTATGGAGCTTAGCCTGTTGCAGGCTAAACTCCTCCTGCGAAGCAAGCCTAATCGCTTGCTCGAGAGTACTCGGGTATCTCGGAAAAGATGGGTCTCACGGGCCCATCTTTCAATCCCTTCATGAAGGTGACGACTTGCGTCGCCTCATCAATGGGTGGTTCACGATACTTGACACCAAGTATCGTGCATGTTGTGCATAGGCCAACACATCACGGTTGTTTTGATCGAGGAACTCCGCCCTCGATCTGAACTCCGATTCAGGAGGCTCAAACGCGAGTTTGAGCTCTCGCTTGAACTCGTCGTACGTGTTCCAACACGTACTGTCGGTCAGGCGTCGACCGTACGCCCAGTGTCTAGCACGTCCTGCTAGACACGACATCGCAAAAGCGATCTGCAACGACGGATCCCTGATCCGTCGGGCAATCGCTATTCAAGCTCAACGAGCCAGCGCAAAAGCGGCTCGTTGGGGCTTCCTCGAGAACTGAGTCACTGAAACCTTCAGTGACTCTGCACGAACAGCAGGAGCAGATTCTGCTGTTGTTCGCTTGTCATGTAGTCGACCACGACTACATGTTGCTCACTGGGCGGCAATGACCTCAGCATTGCCGCAACAGTGGACTCGCCTACGACTCGCGAGAGTCGTAGCAACGCCTCCCACTGCTGATCACAGGTGGGGGCAGTCCTCCCTCGTTATACGAGGGGGAACTGAGTTTGGAGCTCCCAAGTGAGGTACCACTGACGGAGGGTTTTTGTTTGAAACCCATGGACTTAAGTGTTACCAGGTGAAACAGGGTGGACAACCACTCTGTTTCTAGCATACACTGTATGCGTGTATGAGGAAGCGTAAGTCTTTACTTAGATTTACTATAGAAATACACGACAACGTGTATTTCTAATACAAAGCAAAGACTATTTAGGTAGAAAATTGAAAACTGTAGTTTATGTCGGCCCGCCGCGTGGCGGGCCTCTTAGCAGACCTAGCTAAAAGAATATCTAATTGCATGGTGAGGGCTATGGTTGGCCCTCACGTGTTGCACCTATATGCATGCGCCTTATTGGTCGAAAGGTACCTCTTTCTACCAATAGTATCGCCCTAAGCGCCCGCCACTAATAACCAATCAGTGGCGGCTCGAAATGATTGTAATCCTGTGTGTGGTCCACACACACAGGCAGCCTGCTTCATGTATACAGCCTATCCGCAATCCCTGCCGGATAGCTATACATATACATATGTATACTTGTGTAGCCCTGCTACACCCTTAGTGACTTTCCTCGAAGTAAGCTGCTCTTGACGAGCGCATCATTGCTTAGAGAATGCCGCTTCGATCCAGCCTCGATACTGCATACCGAAGTTGGGAGATCCGACCAATCGCCTCTCCAACATTCTTTGCAGACATCAGCTATTTGAGATTCCTGGAAATACCAGTCCGTTCGTGAGGATGTAGGCAACGACGCCAGCAAGGTTGTGTTCCAGTTTGTATAAGCGTATGGGATGATATGAAGTATGTACCACGTCTCATGGGGTATTGTCTCCGGCCTAGAACGGTTAGTCACGTGTGATAGACGGCGATATAGGTCCTCCCAGCAGCCAATGGATCCTATCAGTACTCCAATATCCTGATGATCACATGCTGCCAGTCATTCTTGGTATCACTGTGCTATGTGTTGTGAAGTGTGATAAGGCGCGAGCATTTCCCAGATGGGAGATAGGCAACCTCCTTAGAGTTCCCGTAGAATCTCTCAGATTCTCAGACTCTCAGACTCTCAGACTCTCAGACTCTCAGACTCTCAGACCTCTCAAGGCGGCTACTCGGCGCGGCAACTCCGCACCGGTGGTCAGGCATAGCTCACGGTGTGTATCCGTTGCAGTTCTTTGATTCAGACGACGTAGTGAGCCCATGCAGCATCTGCCCTAGTCAATAGTTCTTGATCTCGTATGTTTCGTAGTGGAAGAGTCTCAGGAGCGCCCCAGTCCATTCCCATCGTAGATATGAAATATGCACTCCACAGTCATCTCTCTCTTCGGCCCAGACTAAGACCGGCAATGGTCGTTTCTTTCTTCCTCAGCCTCGACCCAGGCCGTTAACCGTCGCTTCTCTTCTCCGCGATCCCGACGAAGACCGGTGTCGCCTCTTCCTCTTCACTCGTCAGCCTAGGCGCAGGCTGATTTAGTCACTTCTTGCCTCTTCGACTCTGACTAAAAGCCGGTAGTCAAGTCTACTCATCCAGGTCCAGAATACTTGGTCAATTCTGGGACACACCACTCCTTCAAAGGAGTCTGTCACGTGGTGATATCTCAGATTTCCCAGACTGAAGACCTTTCTTGGATTCACTGGGTACATATTCCTCATCTGTTGGTTGATCGAAGGACGATATCGTCGATGTTGTACCAGAAATATGGTACATCTCCTCAGAATTCTGAGGAGGACCAAGTGATGTGGAGTTCCTGTCCGAAGCTGGGTACTGGTAGGAGTGGAACCTCCCGAACAGATGATTATTGGCTTGAGCTGATCCCGTTCTGAGAAGTACCTCAGAATGTGTGCGATCCTCCCCAGAATATCTTAGTAGAGTGGAGATCAGCAATCGCGTTAACAGGCAGAAACTGGGGTACTTCTCAGATTTCTGCTGTTACTCCTCAGATTGTATCTCCTCAGAGTTCGCCTACCCAGACCTACTCACCCCAGAATTCTGGGGTGAAGTCTCCCAGACTTCCGTTTCGAGTACCGTGGCTCCCTTACAGTACATCCGTACTTCAACTTGAACCCACCAACACGAAGTGAATCCAGTCAAGTGGCCTTTCAGCAGTTCTACATAAATCAGGACTGACCTTTCGTCAAAAGATTGCAACAAGTCAACCGTGCATCGAGCAATCATAGGGAGAGCTAGTCTGCATGTGAACCTTTAAACCAAAACAGAGTTCGTTTTACCTTCAAGTGAGCAGACCGTTCTCCACGAAAAAATTCAAAGTTATTTAGGCTAGTGATCCATTGCCTAGTGCCTGGGTGTGATATAATCTATTCCATTTCTACATATCGACTGCTGAGTGTGTATCAAGTGGTCGGTGTGCTATATTTACGGAGTAAGCACTTCGAAGCGAGGCTCCTAAGAGTGATTTGTGTCTGTATTAGGCTGGAAAGCCCATATTGGATCTGATTGCTTTCTCCTTTCATAGGAGTGGTGCGCGTCCCCAAGAGTGACCAAGTATTCTGGACCTGGATGAGTAGACTTGACTACCGGCTTTTAGTCAGAGTCGAAGAGGCAAGAAGTGACTAGATCAGCCTGCGCCTAGGCTGACGAGTGAAGAGGAAGAGGCGACACCGGTCTTCGTCGGGATCGCGGAGAAGAGAAGCGACGGTTAACGGCCTGGGTCGATGCTGAGGAAGAAAGAAACGACCATTGCCGGTCTTAGTCTGGGCCGAAGAGAAGAGAGATGACTGTGGAGTGCATATTTCATATCTACGATGGGAATGGACTGGGGCGCTCCTGAGACTCTTCCACTACGAAACATACGAGATCAAGAACTATTGACTAGGGCAGATGCTGCATGGGCTCACTACGTCGTCTGAATCAAAGAACTGCAACGGGATACACACCGTGAGCACGCCTGACCACCGGTGCGGAGTTGCCGCGCCGAGTAGCCGCCTTGAGAGGTCTGAGAGTCTGAGAGTCTGAGAGTCTGAGAGTCTGAGAGTCTGAGAGTCTGAGAGTCTGAGAATCTGAGAGATTCTACGGGAACTCTAAGGAGGTTGCCTATCTCCCATCTGGGAAATGCTCGCGCCTTATCACATGGTTGCACAGCCTGGGTTTCCCCACAGAGTGGGGTTTGTCCTACAGGGTTTTAACCACTCATTCATAATACCGTTAGGGAAACAGGAGCTAAGAGACGCGATGAGACTGCAAGAGCTCACTTCATAAATATACTCCAAACATTCACCTCGTCTTCCGTGTGGTTACTTGAGTTGCCAACACCTGTCAAACGCAAGCAGTTCTAAGTAGTTTTTCGTACACTCTTTTCCTACCTTTAGTCAGTTTAATTCTGATAGATAGGTTATGTATGAAACACACAATGTCACATTCATTAGACATCAGCAAGTATCATTTTGTTTGACGTATCCCATTGCTACTGAATGATTTGCTGGGCCTCGTCAATCAATATACGCTCTACAAGCTCTTGCGTAGCTGTAATGCTGGCCACCATGACGCTCAATACAAACTCTGTGAAAGCGCCAACTGTCGTGGCATCCAGCACGCAGCCACGTGTCATCTGAGGTGATATAAGGCAGCATATCTGCAGCACTGTTGAATGGTTCAGTTCTTGCTCTGGCAACATCGGTCGCTTGACCACTACGTATCCCTTGTCTACGAACGCAAAGTTTGAGTACGTCGAGATCTGATTCTCGGCAGCTTCAGCTTTGGATACCCACACCACCACTTGTCGATCAGCCTCCACGTAGCGTCGAAGTGCTTGCTTCACATGGAAGTCGGCGTTTGTGCTTTTACTGGTAAACTTCATCGCGACCATCTCCATGACAGTGTCCGAGGAAGAATGTCCGTCCTAACAGTACAACACCGATATAATATCAATTGTTAATCTCAATACATCATATTGCACCACATCAGCTGAAAACACACACACACGCTCCACAAACCTGGGTGAAATCGTGGTACAAATTTGAGCATTGGCGTGTGTCTCCTCGATAATGATTCCATGTTGCTGTAGCAGTCGTCTCGAAGTCGAACGGCATCAACTTGTGAGCGAAGATGTCGAGATACATTCCATTCTCTCCTTCCCGTATCCTCGCTTCTGTGCGTGGCATTTCCAATTGATCCAACCCATTGGCAGCAAACACTGCGTCCAGTTCATTGAACGCAGTGTCTAGTCCATTTTGAAGTGCATCGACAGTTTCCGTCTCCAGCGCAAAACTCGGTGACCAACTCTGCGCTACAAGATTGTCTGGGGTACAACCTTCGCTCGTGAACTGCTGCCGAATGCGCTTCCCGAGCTGCGCCTCCATGCTCTTTGCCAGACTGGCTTGAGTATTCAGGATCACCCTGAGTCTCGCGTTCTCCTTCACAGCTTCCTGACGCCATCGTTGCTGTCGAGCAGCCAAGTCCCAAATAGGTGGAGCTTCATTCACTTGTGGAATCGATAAGGGAAGCCAAATGCTTGGCTGGAGAAAGCCAGCGTGGCTGTAGGTGTTGAGGGCGCAGGTACTGGTGCCATGTTGTCCAGGTGCTCAAGTCTTAGCGCTCTCAGTTCCTCCTCCATCTGCTGCACCTTGTTACGCAGGAATTCCACTTCGGTCTGGAGGTTGTCTCGTGCCCTTCGCCGGATCTTCCCTCTTGACTGCCGATTGGACTGCAGATGCCGTGAGCGACTCCAAAAGCTCCTCCATCTCGGCATCCACGTCAATTTCCCCTGTTCATCAGAGTCGTCGCCGTCGTCGTCCAGCGTTGAAATGGGAGGAGTGGGCGCGTGCAGCGGGAATTCCAGTGTCATTGTTTCCTCCTTATCGCTATTTGGTATTTTGCACACTGCGGATGAAGGCGACAGCGTCCTCGTCTGGGATCGCGACATCGAACTTGGAGCCACTTAGCCTTCGCTTGAATTGGAAATGACGGTTTAGACCTCGCACGATTTTGTCCAGTTGAACCTGCTAGACTGCCTGTCCAGCGTGTTCAAGCAAAGGCTACGAGCTGTAGCTTTACAGCATCCAGGGGGCAACAACTTGTTGCCATGTGAACAAACGCTCAGCTTGACACAGGAATCACTACTGCACCAGTACATGTAGCGAAAACAAACTACACTGTACATGTACGAGATGTGAAAGCGATCTGTTGACATGGATTGGGACTAAAGCCGCTGCTCGACACTACTAGGCGAAATAATGTTTTACATGTATCGTTTTAAAGTTTTTGGAGCTGTGTACCTTGACTGACGCTGCACAATTTCACCAAGGTACCTTGAATTCTTGCATTGACATGATGGATACAGGTCGCACTTCAAGTCGGGTAATCCAACGCCTGGTCGAGCAGCACGTTCTCGATCATTTCCTGACTGACCGTTGCGTTGGCGACGATGACATTGAGCGCAAACTCTGTGAAAGCTCCCACCGTCGTCGCATCTTGGGCGCAGCGGTCTACTTTCTGCGGGACCACGATGCTGCACATCTGCAAGACAGAATAGCCGCCGTTCATTAACGTTGGCGATGTCGGCGTTTTAATCACCACGTAACCTTTCTCCGTGAAGCCTAGACCTGCGAACGGCCGAGACTTGCCCTCGTCCAAGGAGTGGACGCTAGTGACCCATACCACAACTTCGCGATCAGTCTCTATATATCGCCGGTGGACCTGCTTCACTCGGAAGTCTGCGCGTGTTGACTTGCTGATGAACTCCATCTTGAAGTCCTCGATGACCGTATCGGCAGTTGTACCCAGATTCTTGGCTGACTTATCGTAGTAGTTTCCGCGATGTTTTTTGTGCCCTTAAAGTGATTCCACACGGCAGCGCCAACAGCCTGTTTGGTAAAAGGTAGCGCCTTGTTGCTGCTGGTGTCAAGGTACATGCCATTAGCTCCTTCGCGCATGCGTACTTCGCGACGCGAAGTTTCGCAGCCCTGAAGTCCGTTGATTGCAAACACATCGTCCAGCTCACGGTAAGCAGTTTCAACACTGGCAATCAGCGCATCGAACGTGTGCTTGTCCGTTAAATAGTCGAGCGTGTGGCCTTGTGATCCGCCCTTGCTTCCTACGTAGCCTTCGCATTCGGAGACTTGCTGCCGCGCGCGCTTCTGTAGCAACGCCTCCATACTTCGGGCCAATTTGATCTGGCCTTCAAGCACTAGTTTCAGGCGCGCATTCTCGCGCTCTGCCTTCTTCGCCGCAGCTTCTGGCGTGTCGCTACATCCCGCCAATAGGGTGGTAATTTTGTGATAGAACTAGAACCAGAGGTATCTAGCGTTAAAGCGGGTACTCTTGATTTTGACGAAGTAGTTTGCGCTGTCAAAGCCGTGCTGCCAATACGGTGACGGCGATGGAGTTCGCTCAACTCCGTCTCCATTTGCCTCACCTTGTTGCGAAGATATGCCAGCTCGTTTTTGCGTTCATTGCGCGCCCGGTTTGGATTCGACTTAACACGCTTGGGCTTCTTTGTAGTTGTTGCGTCACACGCTGTTTGACAATGTGCAGCTCGACAGCCTCCTCGCATTCGCCCGTTCTCCTTGAGCTCTGCAGCGTCTGAGGCACTAATGTTGGTTGTCAGAGGCGCCAACGGAGATGGCAGCACATATTGAGGGGTGGGTGGCTGGAACTCGATCAACATGTCAGAGGCTGACGGCAGCAGCGTGCTCATGAGCAGCTCGTTTAATTCCTCGCCCAACTGCATCGTGTCATCTTCGGACGCAGCAGGAGAGATCTCCGCCTCGGAGTATGGAGCAGAGTCCGAGGATGAAGCGTGTGCACTGTCGACAGGAGGCGGGATGTAGGTGTCCACAAAACTCAGCGCTGCGTCCAGCGCCTCCAAGTCGTCGTCTTGCAGCAGCAGCGACATGTTGCTGTAAGCCGCTCGACCAGAGCGAGAGATGGAAGTCTCGACTATGACTCAATCGTCTGTGCCTGCACGGAGACATCAGATGGGTCAATGGGTTGAACCTGCGGTCGTCAACAGGTCGCCCGGTAACGACTGGCAGTCGAGGACCTCGATGTATCGAACTAGATCCAGTTCGGACGCTGTCTTCTCTCGAGTATACAAAAGCCAAGTTTATCACTCGTGGGATCTGAATCCCCATGCCCTCCGAGCACATCTCCTCTGGCCGCAATACACTACACTGATCTTCTTTTTCAGCCAATCACGATTGTGAGACGATAACGCTCTACGCCAACTTCTCCAGCCAATGACGAGCCGCACAAAGACGCAACATAATCCGAAGCTCAAGGGCGATGGCCACATACAAAATTCCTATAATCCCCGCCGCACATTTGGCTGCGTTCAAGCCGCGAGGCTTGCACTCCGCTGTGGCCATGGAGCAGCGGCAGATGGAGGAAGAGGAGGAGCTCATGCAAGAGGCGCTGGCACTACTGGCCGACTGCCAAGATGACGACTACGACGCCGCCATCTCACGTCTGCTGCTGCCATCCGACGACGAACAACACAGTCCTGTGGCTGCGAACCGAAGCGAGTACGAAGCCCCCACTCCGCTAGATATCGCAGCAGAACCAGCGTCTAATCTAGCTGGCGTTGGAGCACAGGGGGCGTATCCACAGCATCTCTTGCTGCATCTGTTGCAACGACCACTCAACTCCCGAAAATGCCGACAACCAAGCAGCAACGCAAGAAGAAGGCCACAACAAGCACCTCTGGCTCTGGAAAGAAGCGCAAAACTGCCTCGCACAATTCAAACCGCGCGCGTGACGAACGCAAAGAGGAGTTGATTTATCTGCGCAAGATGGTCCAAACCATGGAGGCAAGAGTGCGCACGCTTCAATTGTCGCAACGTCGGGCGTTGTCTGCGACTGCCACTCCTGTGCCTACACCCTCACGGGGAGGCACAGACCTTCACGGAGGGCGCCTTTGCACTTGCTGCCTTGCAAGGACATGGCGTTGGAAATATGCCGCTGACAGCCGAAGATATGATTGAAGACAAGGCTATGGGCCCGATTTGGACCGAAATTGCAGCCCGCCAGTATCAGGAGCGACGTCGTGTCGAGTTGGAGAATATTCGACTGAAATTGATCATGGAAGGCCAAATCAAAATGGCCAAAAGTCTGGAGAAAATGCTAACCAAGCGAACCAGTCTACGGGTTTGTGAATCTGAGCATTGCTTTTGTAACTTGGCCCACCCTAATACTATGATGTCTGCTTGCAGGTAATGGAATCTATTCAGGGCAAATATCTGACGAGCTTGCAGCACCGTAAACCTACGTCGACGGAGGAAGAAGATGAAGTGGCCATATTCAAGCGACTGGAAAAGGAGCTAGAAACGGCATTAGACGAGGTGGACGTGGTGTTCGAGGCAAACGGGCTAGCACGCATGGAAAAACGTATGCTGATGCTCAAGTTCGACGCGAGAACGGTACCACCGTCATGGAGATTTTTGCCAACAAAGTCGTTCCTTTCAGTGTGGAGGTCACAAGCGATGCTGTCTGGGAGCATTTTGTTCACTCCATGGACCACATCCCGTCACGCTTTGTCTACCAGAAGCAGCTCAAGGTAAGCTGCTTCGATTCACTGGCTAACAAATTGCTTGACACTACCCGGCAATGTTGGACTGGTCTAATTAATTTTCCTGTTGGTCGTAGAAGACGGAAACGACGGACGATACGTTGATGGAGAGCTTCGGGTTGGAACTAGTTGGCAGTCGCAACGCTACAGCTGCCTTCCGCGTACGCCAAATACGACGCAAGTTTGTTCAGCCTCATCGTGTGGTCATAGCGTGGCCCATGTACTCCGAGGCGCTCGAGCTCTCCGCTGAACCCACAAAGGGTGTACGACTCCATGAAAAGTGTTTCACTGTGGTGAAAGCTCTCCCCAATTCAAGTGGCCGTCGTGGCGCCCTAATACAATCGTGCTACGTCCTCCGCCCGGAGATTTACGGCCACGTAGTGGACCGCGAGCGTATTCTTACAACTCTAACTGACTTTTTGCTGGATTCTGTGTCGCACACGATAAGCTCGAGCCACCAGATGATTGAGAACCAATTGCTGGATGGTGCACTTCACCACAGGCCGGAGCTAAATACTTTAGCACAGCCAGTAGTGCAAGCGACTGCGGCTGAAGACCACCAGAAGCAACAACAGGAGGAGGCTATTACTCAACTTTAGACATGGAGTCGCTAGGACACTAGCTCCAGGCTGTCTTGCTTAACGCCTGGTATGAGACTCTGTACAACACATATAATTGAATGTTTAGTCTGATGCACATGATGCCTTGCCAAAATCGTTAAAGGTACGGTAGAACCTAGTCCGTCTTGATATGCTACATGGTGCGGTTGGGTTCCCGCCCGGCATGCTCCTCATTTCTGAGCCACACTCATTACAGTCCCTTTACTTCTTGAGTGACCCGCTGAGTAGCACATTCTCAATCATTTGATGACTAGCACTAATGCTACCACTCACGGAGCTTAGCACGAAGTCTGTAAGTGCACCAACCTTGCGTGACTGTTCTGGTCCATTACGACCATAGATTTCGGGCCGAATGATATAGCACGTTTGCATCAGCGTACAATCCTTCTGCCCCGTGGCTGGGGGCTTAATGACAATATAGCCCTTTTCCAGGAACCGGATGCCTGGTGTCGGCTCGGAGGAAAACTCCACCGTCTCTGTAATCGTGCGCCACACAACGATGATGCGATCGTGCTCCACATACCGACGAATGATATTCTTCACGTGAAAGTCGCCCTGGGTGTGACCATCAGTCATTTCCATCCCGTAGCGTTCGACAACGATATTGTCATTAGCTTCAATGTGCAATGGCTGTTTTTCATAGTATGTGCGGTGAGGCATGTGGTCCATGGAGTGCGCGAAATGGCGCCAAACCGCCTTCCCCGTCGTTGGCATATCAAACGGCATAACCTTGTTGGCGTAAATCTCCATTACCATTCCTCGCGTGGCGTCATGCTCGATCTTGGCTGTGCGGTGAGCTGTTTCCATTCTGCCCAAACCGTTGGCTTCAAAAACTGCATCCACCTCCTGGCGAGACTTGTCGATTCCAGAAAGCAGAATATCAAAATCAGCGCGATCATCACGAGTTGTGTTCGGTCCGGGGACAGGTGCCACGCGTCGGATGCGCTTGCTCGGGCCACCCAAAGCCTGGAGGATGCCCTTACAGCAAGGTACGGAGTCAGTAAACGTTCAAATACACCTAGGCATTTCGGTACTTTACTCGTTCATTGTGGCGCTTCTTCAAAATGCGCTCAAGGCTCTTGGCCATCTTGATCTGCTTCTCCAACACAAGTTTTAACCTCACGTTTTCGCGCTCCGCCTTTTGGCGCTCCAGAGCCTGACGCTGCGCCATGTCCCCCACACTGCAGCCAGGTGCGACGGCGACGCCGTACTAGCCATGGGCGCAGCAACCGAGGAAAAGGTTGCCGATGGAGTGCTGGTCGCCACTGTGGCAGTTCGCAGAGATGGTCGCTTACGGATCTTGGCGTTCTTCAAATCTGCTGCAGAGAGAGGAGCTGCAACGGACGAAAAGGGCGCTGAGGCAGTCTGCGGTTTGTGTGTATCACGTAGTTGATCTAACTGCAGCTGCAGGTCCTTGACTTTTGTCGAAGATACACTAACTCTTCCCGTCGGGCATCCCTTGCTCGGTTGGAATACTTGCGAGGTTGCTTGGCTTTCTTGCCCTGGAGATTCAACTGTTCTGACGTTGGACTGCCAGTTTCAGAGCTTGGTCTGCTTGCAGAATCCCTTAATGATAATGCCAATTCCACACTCACTGGACTCACGTCATCGAATGCCGAAACCGTGTCAACTTCCTCAGGAATCAATTGCTCTGTAAGTGAAGGCAGCTCCAGGTTATCGTTGAGAAACTCGTGCAGGTCTTCATGGTCAACATCCACCAAATCCAGAGACTCGTCAGCGCCTAGAAGCCACTCTGTGGACGCCTGGCACTCCGCCAGGAACGACATCGCCGCCTCCAACGTCTGCGCATCCTCGTCCTCCTCCGCCGCCGCCGCCGCCGTCGGCTTGAAGCTCATGTCAAACTGCGAGAAACGAAAAGCGTCGATTGTCGACCCATTTAGAAAATATGTCAAACCTTTATGACATATCGCAGGTTCGCTACAACCGGTTTAAGCTTGGACTTTGTAAATCGGATACAAACTTGGAATATCTGGAGATACGGACATATGCTATAGCACAGGGGTGATGCGCCAATGTTCAAAAACGAATGGTTTAGCATGATGGACTGGCATCTGAGCTGGATGTTTGCCCGGAGATGAGGCCTTCTGTGGATCGCCTTCTTCGACATCCATGTGCATGAGCCAGCTTGGTCAGCTTGGCCATTGTGGACGTCGTGACGCGCGACACCCATTGAATAAATTATTTCGCAGCAAAGCAGATACTTCCTCGTCATAAAAATCATGGACACCAGATCTTTAGAGCATTGAGCTTGCGCATGTGAAAGAATGGAGAACAAGACCGAGAGCAGCACCAAGCGTGGGTACGCTTCGGTGAAAATGAAGCTGGAAATGTTTTGCACGGACGCAGGGCTGGCACTGTCGTGGGAGGCGACTGGAGCTACACAGACTACGATGGATTCATCAAGAAGTTTCCTGGTGGACTATCAAAGCGTCTGGAGCTGCAAAAGTGCCGTTGCGTGGAGCTTGAGGACGAGTACTCCACTAGTCGTGCGCACTTTGGGTGCACCAGCAGAAGGCTCCAAGACTTCTCGCAGCAGTATCAGCGTTGAGAGAACCAACTCAAAAGGTTGTTCTGGTGCCGTCCTAGACGGTTGTCAGATCATGGTTGAAAGTCCTCGCGGTAGCTGACATTTGTTAAATGACATAATAAATATGTAGGCGGAACACTCAAGCTTGTTCAACTTGTGTTTTATCGAGCCACTTACTCTCTTCATTTCTTGTCTCTTTTATTGCAATTTTATCTCTCCGTACCTGCGCGACTCAGCTGTATATTTTGTCAGATGAGAGACTCTCTCAGAGCGAGTCTCAACTTAACCTGAACTTGATGCTCACTCCGGATTCCTTAACTTTAAGGAACCGTACGGCAGTAGACACGAAGAGAGAAAAACGTCGATCACAGCTTAACCGCCTCATCATCACTGCCTTTCGTTCTGGTGCAGTGTGATAGCCTCCTGCAGATTGATTATCGTCAAATCGTCGCCAGCTGATGATCTCATACTGGTCTCGTTTACCCACATCCTGCTTTGCCATAAAATTGCAATTTTCTGCTTCTGCCGCAGCCCGCTGGCTGCTGGCTGGCATGGCGCTCCTGCTGCACGACGACGAGGTGGAGGCGCTGGAGGCCGCGCTGTTCTTCGTCGACTCCTTCCCACACGCTTCAGAAGCTCCCCACATCTCACAGCAGCATCGTCACCATGAACAAAATAATTCTTCCACACCCCTTCGACTGGTCTCACCGTCAGTGCAACGCACCGAGCTGAATGGAGGGGACGACACTATGGACGATGAAGAATTGGAGAGTCTGCTGCTGGAGGTAGGACTTTCTGGCTCGCCCCGCTCCTTCAGGGCACGAGGTCGAGACCGTCATCGCCTCGACAAGCGCCCAGTCAACCACCACCTCGACCATCAAGACTGAGTTGCAAACTGTTCCAAGTGCCTGTGCTTCATCGGCCAATACCAATACCAATAGCTCTGCTCGCAGAAGTTCTCGCAGTGACGATGCTCCAGCAGGTGGGAAGACGAAGCGCCGAATCAGACTGAACCCGAACCGAGCTCGTGACAACCGCAAGAACGAGCTGGCCTACCTGCGCAATAAAGTCAAGCAAATGGAGGAACAACTGCTCGGTCTGCGTCAGCAGTATGTTGACAGTAAAGATCCAACTAGCCTCACATCCACATCAAGATCTATTGTAGACACGCTGGGGCCCTTCCAGTATGGCGGGACATGGCTGCGGCCCAGCAGCTACGCAGAAAAGGCCGAGCGTGAAAATGCGCGTCTCAAACTTGTCCTCGAAAGTCAGATCAAGTTGGCCAAGAGCATGGAGACAGTGATGCAAAGGCGGACTCGGCAGCAGATGGCCGGATTTAACGGCGTTTTGGGCGAAGGTGTCGACTGCGCAGTGCCAGGCTCTTCGCTGGACCTTCTACTGGACAAGGATACCTACGAAACGCTGCTTGCACGTGCTGAGACAGCGTACGGCGAAGTCGACGCCGTCCTAGCTGCGAACGGACTCCAGTACTTGGAAACACCTTGCACGAACGCTCAGATGCGCGAAGGCCCCGACGGAATGTATGTCGACATCTTTACTAACAAAGTGCTGCCCTTCGATTTTCACACTGCAGCGGCTGTGGAGCCACTTCCGAGGCAGTGAGAAGCACCGCGGCAATCTCTACGAGAACTTTTCAGGGTAAGAATGATACTGCTATATGTTGGATTTTTTTATTATATTATCTAATCAATTTGTGCTGTTAATCCTACCAGGACCTAGAGTCATCCTCGGACACAGTTGCCGAAGTGTTTGCAATGGAGTTTCTGGCCAACGATATGGCTGCTGATTTCCGGGTGAAGCAGGTAGTCCGTCGACACATGGAGCCTGATCGGCAGGTTGTGGTCTGGGTATCGACTGCTGCGGCAATGGAGAACTCAAGTCCCCATTCGCTAGTTTTGGATTTTGCGAAAAGGGGTATGTAGTGATCAAACGGCCTCGTGGACGTGGTAATTTCTCTCTGCTCCAGACGTGCTGCCTGGTGTCACCACAGTTGACAGAAGGAGGTTCATTCGATCTTTCGACGGTCGGTACATTCACTGAGTTTGTGCTTAGCTTTATGGTGGCCACCATCACATCGAGCCAACAACTAATTGAAAATGTGCTACTGGACCAATCACTAGAGCACAAGCAAGAACCATCATGCCCTTGAACAGCAATAGATAATGGAATGTCATGGTTGTTTATCACATAGTTTTTTCTTTTCTTTTTTTTCAATCTTGTCCATAGCAACAATTACACACAGACTCAGTTGAAGTACATACGAAGAATTGTCCAAGCAGCAAACCAGACTATAATTTGATGGACCTTTTTTCGCATTTGGTCCGGTGTTTGAGCATTCATATTTCTACCCGCTTCGATGCCGCTGCAGCTCCAGGACGACGAAGTGGAGGCGCTGGAGGCGGCATTGTCCTTCGTAGACGCCTTATCGTCGCCTCCTTCCATCGATACGTCAACCCAAGAGCAGTCCAACCCATTAACAGCTTCTCCTCGACCGACAGAACTCATTGATGAGGGAGAAGTCCAACTAGACTCCGAACTTAACCGCTTGTTATTGGAAACACTCTCCTCGTCCTCCTCAGACCACGAGCATAGCGCCACTACATTAACGACGACTGTCAGTAACAACTTACTGATGTCTGTGCCTCCAGTGTCGCCTGATGTCAGATCCTCAGATGTCTCTAACCAAAGGCGTTGCACCCAACGAGCTCGAGAACCAACGACGACCCTCGCCAAGACGAAGCGACGAGTCAAAGTGAACCCGAACCGAGCACGCAACGAACGCAAACACGAGTTGGCATACTTAAAGCAAAGTGGAGCAGATGGAGACGGAGCTGGAAGCACTGCGCCATCGTCGCCATGTGAAAGGTATTCGCAATGACGAGGCTTCTTTGACGTTAAACAACACAACGAAAGTCTTAGTCACTTCTTGCTCTAGCTTCGCTGTCGCGTCCAGAAAAACACCACATATTTGGCGCGATATCGCCACTCGCCAGCAAAAGCGACGAGAGAAATCGGAGCGTGAGAATGCCAGACTGAAACTGGTGCTTGAGAGCCAGGTAAAGCTGGCAAAGTATGGAGACACTGCTGCAAAAACGTTCTCGGCAGCAGGTTTCTGGCTGTGCAGAGGTGGTCGGGTCGTCAGACGATTTCTCGTCACAGGGCTCTACTCGACTTTTTAGTCGACAAGGACACTTTGAGGCGCTTCTCACGAGCGTTGAAACGGCTTATTCTGAGCTAGACGCCGTATTCACCACTAACGGGCTGCTGGGGTTGGAAACGGCTTGCAGAGATGCAAGAATGCGTGAAGGTGCTAGCGGGATGTACCTCGACGTGTTCGCGAACAAATTATTGCCCTTTAGCTATGAAGCTGTAGCTGCAGCGGTGTGGAATCATTTTCGAGGCAATGACAAGCACCGAGGTGTGGTATACGAAAACGCCACGAAGGTGCGAAATGTTTTGCTTAGAACGGTATGTTGGTACGATTTGCTAATACTTATTCATGTCTGTTGTGACTTGCGCTACTGCAGCACCTCGAGCGTTTATCCGACACTATCATGGAATCCTTCACGATGGAATTCATGGGCAAAACAACTCGCGCAGATTTCCGAGTGAAGCAAGTGCATCGGCGCTACGTGGAAAGCGACCGACAAATAGTGGTGTGGGTGTCAATAGGGCAAGCCTCTGACCAGGCTAACTCCCCTGTTCTCCAGCTTTGGTTTTGTGGACAAAGGCTACGTCGTGACCAAACAACCAACATCGATCAGCCGAGGACACGGCGATTTTTTACAATTTTGCAGATGTGCAGCCTTGTCTCGCCACAGATGGCTGCAGGCTTCAGCATCGACCGCACGGCAGCGGGTGATTTCACCGAATTCGTACTGAATGTCGTGGCGGCCAACACAACGTTCAGCCAAGAGCTGATTGAGAATGTGCTGCTTGAACAGGCACTCACCAATCGCCAGAAAGCTCCATCATGTGCGTAAAGTAATTAAAGTCATCCGCGGTTTTGATCACGCAAAGGACGAGGTCATTTAGTAGTGAAATTGATGATTTCAATGACTTCACTCCCCAAGACTTTTGCATGTACTAGAAAGATGGTTGCTCAATGATGAAGATAACATGATTTTTAAAAATGAATTTAGCGACGGCGAGTCTGTGGTCATTATTGGTGGGCTATCGTGTTCTGCAGTGGAGTTCATGCACAGGCGAGAGGGATGGGCCAGCCTAGCAGATTTCGCATTCGCAAACAATTCTTTTATATGGATAATTATGTCACCGCGTACCCATTATTTGTGTTGGGAATGTACCGAGATATCCAATATTATACACCAATAGTTCATGTGGGTATCGGTTATTTACCAAATATCATAACAGATAACTGTTACCCACAAGGAACTCAGAAGGTGGTGTGTCCCACACCAGCACCTCATGTAATGGGATGACTAGACCCATTACAGTGTGCGATTTGAGCGAGCGTGAAGCCCTTGGATCGATGGCGGAAAGAGGCATTGCGATCAGCTTAAGCTCTCATTGAATTCGATATTTCCACAAAAAGATAGGACGTTCTTGGTGCCTTTCATAATAAAAATAAATGGCGCCAGCAAGCACCAAAGCAATCCTCGACTTAGTTGCTCAATAACGACCATGCATCTGTGTCGAATGGAGGAGGAAAAAGTTGATTAAGTATCTTAAAAACACTACTCGCCTCTATGTAAATTCAGCCAGGTAGATAGAGCATCTGTGTCGATTGGACAGTGCACGCAGTAAGATGTTTTTATCGATGGCAAAATGGACTTCTGGTCTGTGAGATGTAGCTCTGGATTGGCTTAATCGGTCGTCAGCTCTTACAATAGTGAACTATCTGTTTGTTAGCAATTATGTCTTTTTGTTGGAAATGAGGTTGCATACGATCTGTTTACACTGCAACTGCACACCCATTTAGCTTCCAGTCCTCTTCGATGAATGCCAGCTCGAGAATGGAGGAGCACAAAGCCAACGATTGTTCGTGCATCGGTTTGGCAAGATCAAACAATGATCTAATTTGCAACTCGTTACCACTTGCATCGCCTTCAACCACCACTGTCAAACGAGAGTGAGAGTGCGCGTGGGTATAGCTCGTGTCCCCTGTCCCCTGCTTACTTAGTTGGATCCATCCTGTTTGCTCCATCCGAATTCCACGATATGGGAGGCCAGCCACCTGGACCGGCTCAAGACGAACAACCCACACGATTACAGTTCGGGTGCTGTCTTTGAACCGACAGAGCGTATACTTGACACGGAAATCCACATCTGCTCCGTTGATGGCAGAGCGAACACCGAATGATCGAGCCACAACAGTATCCGACTTGATCGCCACCTAATAGCGCAACAAATGCTGATTAATCCTTGACGAAATGCCCACACATAATAATATCCGGTGCGTACATGATAATCGTAGCAATGCTGCTCAAAATTATCGCCGCCAAGCAGATTCCATAGAGCATTCTCTGCAACTTGGATCCCAAACGGGATAGCCATGTTGGATTTCATGACGAATGCTTTCAAGTCGTTTTTCTTTTCCTCAATGGTATTGACAAAGTACACACCCGGGTCCTTGAACGCAGGGCTTTGCAGCACTTCATCTATCCCCAAGAGGGCATTTTCCGCAAGAGATATCTGATACTTGAAAATCTTGTCTTCATCCTTGATTGACACACTTGGGTCATGCATAAGCGACAAAACAGACTACATATTGATGTCACCAATAGATAATAGGCGAATCAATGGATAAAACAAGTTCATTACGTACATCCGGATTGGGGCGACGCTGCAACAGAATGTGAAATTGTCTGCCTAGTTCCTAATCGGTCATCAGTTGTGCTCGCATTTTCTCGTTTAGCTTTTGAGCCCGCCATCGTTCCTTCACTTGCCGCTCGGCTATCTCTTGCCACACAAGTCGCTTCACTTGTTTGCGCGGCGCAATCACACGATATCCGTGGGTAGGCAAGAGCGACAATTGTTTGCTTTGACACTTTCCGTCACTTGGCCCTGGAACCCCGTTGGTTTCGATATGTTGGCTGCGCAACTCCATGAGTTGAGCCACCTCTTCCTCCAACCTTTTGGACTCACATCGGAGGAATTCGAGCTCTACTTTTTCGCGCCGCACGCGCTTTTCGTTGGCTTCTTGGTCTTATCACGCTTTGCAGTGGTCTCAAGTTCTGTAATGCCGTCAAGACTGACAGGTGACGCATTTTTTCTCCTCGTCTTGACTTGTTTGCTGTTGTTGATGGAGATGTCGATTGCAGGGCTGTATGGATGCAGCGCAGGCACTATGTGAAGGTTGGTCATCTGTGGTTGAGAATATGTCGGGATAAAAAACGTAAAAATACTAGGAATTATTCCACTTGGAGAGTCGAGTGTCGGGATCGGAGCCCTAGAATGTTACCAGTACGGACAAGAAATATGTGCGGTGGTTGTGCTCTGAGCGTTGATAGGGTAAGAATTGCAAAATGGCATAAGCTCTCATCAGTGTAATCTCGCCCATGAACAGCTGGCAATTCTTGAAGCTGTGGCTCAAGATAATGTGCGCAGACGCTTTGAAATGCAGATGGTGAGCCCAGGGTTTTGTGTACGTCAGCTACTCCACTTAAAGGAAGAGGTCACAATGATACAGCAAAAGCGTTTTCTGCTGCTAAATACTGTAGTAGCGACTGTCATGCTCAAACAGATCAGCCTCTATAGCGAGCAAACAAAGCAAATCGAAACCTGTATTGGCAACGTCATCCCGACGACGTTTTATCTTGTTTGTGTTGATTCGCAGAAACAGCTATACAGTCTGCCATTGCTCATTGAGTTTCCAGTCCTGTTCGAGCAGATTTTTCGAGATCATCGAAAAGAAAAGTGCCGTTACTTTTTCGTGAATTGGCTTGGCAATGTTGAGAAGCGACTGGATATGAGAACTCTTCTTCGCTGCGCTGCCATCTTTCAGCTCTAGAGTCAGGCGAGAGTACGAGCGACTAACTGTAGAATTCAGCTCCCCTGCACTTAACTCCGACAACTCAATCCAACCAGTTTGACGGCAGCTAACTCCACACAACTTGCTGCCATTCAACTCGGTGGGCTTCAAGAGTGCAGCCCAGGTGATTATCGTGCGTGAACCATCCTTATAACGGTTAAGCGTGGCCTTCACATGAGCACTCCCGTCAAATCCGCCTGCAGAGAAGCGGGTTCCAAATGACTGTGCACATGTAGACGCAGACCGCTCGCAAACCTGTACGACACCACAAGTAAGTACCCAGAAATTCCTCCCAGGTGCGAAAATCGACATCACTTACACGGTGAAAGTAGCAGAATTGTTCGATCTCGTCGCTAGTGAACGCATCCCACATGGCGTTTTCAACTACTTGAATCCCGAATGGCAGTATCGTCTTTGAATGCATGACAAAGGCATCCACATTGTTTGTTGTCTCAAGAAAGGACTCAAAAAGTTGGGGCTGGCGTCACCAAATTTGGCTCCTTGTAGCACCTTATCGACTTCCAGAAGAATATCTTCTGCCTGGGCTTGTTGGTGTTCAAACACCGCATAGCCATTCATGGCAGGATAATTCCGGTTCTGGTTGAGCATGAGATCTGCAAAATTCTACAGGTGTACACATAGTACGTCGACACCATGTTAAATCCGCCACAACGATGTATTTAGGAATGCAGCCGTACCATTCGATAGCTCTTACGCTGTAAGAGATCCTTCAATTGCTTTCCAGCGTCATGTTCAGCCTCAAGAAGATCTCTCAGTTCCCGGTTGTGATTTTGAGCTCGGTACCTTGCCGTGAATTGCCGCTCTGCAATGTTCTGCCACGTGAACAGCTTCGCTTGGTTTCGGGGCGCAAGCCACTTCTCCCAATTAGCAAACGTGAGGCTTGCTGGCGTATGTTGGCATTAGCCCTCTCCATCACTTGGACTTGACGAACTTGAACATCGCAGAGCGCGCACCCCTTTAGCTGGGTCAATTCATTTTCAAGTCGTTTTGACTCGCGTCGAAGGCAGGCGAGCTCAATTTGTCTGCGCCGCACCCGCTTCTTTTGGGCGACTTCATCTCGATGCATCTGCCTTGATACTCTTTCTTGACCACAGTATCCATTGTGTCTGAGAGTGTGGGCACGCACGTTAGCGTACTCTTCAAGTTGGACAATTTTGTATTGGTCTTGTCACGCCAGACAAGCTCCTCGTTTTCGTTGGTGGGAATGACTAATTGTTGGTGACTGACGCCCATTTATTTTGACACCTCATCGGACAATTACGTTTACGGCCAAAACTAGCAGATGATATGAAAACTGTCTCGAACAGACTACAACATGGCATAAACTCACAACAGCGTAATGTCTGAGAGCATTGTGTCAATCGTTACGACGAGATTTGAACTCTATCTGTCGTGAGGTAAAGAATGCTCACTTGGCGTGATTAGAGTGCTCGTGTACCCTCGAACAGGCGATCTTCGATTGCGTCCTTGCGGACTCGAATCGCTTGCATCCACGCGTCCCGCGCTACAAAACCACCAGGAGATGCTGTCCACCAGCGCATCCCATCCCCATTACCACCATTGGGGCCATTTCCTGTCACCCTGACGTGTGTATTGACGTTCGTTGAGGCAGTAGTAGCAATGACGTCATCTTCTTTTGCTAAACTTGTGACGATGGACACTTGTGTTTCTTCGAAATGAACACCGGCGGGTATTTCGTGTTGCTGCGGCTCGATGAAAACCCTCGTAATGACGACTGTGCGCTCGGCTTCTCGAAACTTCCTAGCCACCCATCGAATCCGAAGATGCACGTTCAAAGCTGCTATGCGAATCGTTCGGGATACACAGCTTGTAATCGTATCATCACGCACTGTTACTTGTCGCTGCAAGTAGAAAAGGAAGCAAACAACTGAATAAATCCTTGCACCAAACACTGCGAAGTATAAACCATAATATCCATACCTGATGGGCACTGAAGCGAGTAGCAAGTGAGTGCCACATTGCACTTTCAACAGTTTGTCGCTCAAACGGAAATGAGTTCGTCTCAAAGTGGTCAAGGAACGCAATTTGGTTCACTCGATGCTGTCGGCACCCGCTCAAAAAATTGTTCAGGTCGGCGTAGATGGCATCAACTTTTGTGGCCAAAGTTTCAAATACTGCAGTTGTGTCAGGAGACTCCAACTCATTTGATGAACTTGCGGGTGCAGTTTTCCCTTCTTGAACTCCCTACACAGATCCAAAGAAAGCAATACAAACAATAAGTGCGATAGCGGAATATATAGCAATGAACATAAGCTTCTCCGCCACAAAGGTACCTCAAGAGCCATTTGTCTGCTCCAAGCTATTTTCAAGCGTTTCGCTCTACCAATGTGCATCGCCACGAGTGACCGCAGTCGTCGGTTCTCTCGTTCCGAGTCCAGGCGACTTTGATACTGTCGCGAAGCGATTTTCTTCCAGAAGGGCAGTGATTTGCTGAGGTCCGACACTTGCGTCCGATCGAACGCTTCGAGGCGTAAATTCTCGAGTTTTGTCGCCAATTCTCGCTGTTGCAATCGCAACTTGCAAATTTTTGTTTCGGCGTCACTCGATGGCGTGTTTTAGACGTGGAGACCACGACAACCTTGCGGGGGTGAATCAGTCCATGGGTATTGTCGATGTCTTCGGATTGTTTTGGAATATCCACGTGGTCGAGAAAATCAGAGAAGTTGTCGAGAGCCGCATCAAGATTTTGCTCTTGATTGGTGTCGACATTTTGCGGTAGTGGGTCGTCGCAATCGTCAAGGAAATTCAAAGCTGCTTCGAGAGTGGCGGCGTCATCGCTGGCAAGGAGTGGGGTGGACGTCTCCATTGACGTCGTTTTTGAAAGTGGTCGCAAATTGAGAACAGGGATAGTTTTGTGTGGCCCACACTATGACATTTTATATCAAAATCCACTAAGATCCGTAGATGGCTACATTTTAGTGGGTAATAGCTAACTCATCTACCATAACTTGCCCAAGTGCCTGCACGTAGCACAAAATCAAGTTGGTAAAGAGATACCCACCATGTACAGTTAGCAAAGCGTACCTCTGTATTCGCTTGGCCTGGGCGATACGATGCTTGACAATCTTTCGAAGACGCAGGTTTTCTTGCTCGGAATTGACTCGTTGCTGATACTGGCGACTAGCGAATCCTTTCCAGGATTGTGTGGTACTGTTGTTATCTCTGCCACCTTCATCACACATCTGCGTTTGCTTTTGCCATTCTGCTCTCGCGCTCTCTAGTTTGTGTGAGAGACTGTGCACGAGCAATCGCAGTCCGGCGATCTCTTGTTTGGGCGTTCGGCGTTTCCGCCTTTGGAATTAGAAGACTGCGAGCTGGCAGTTGGCGGCGATGATTCCTGAACGTTAAAGATTCGTTCTGTCGCTAGAAACGGGGGGCAGGACTGCTCAAAGTCCTCGATGAAGTTCAAAATCACAGACGAGAAGGTGTCGTCGACGTCCTGGTCCTTTCCAATCTCGTCCCAACTATCGATGAAGTTCGTCATCGATTCGGTCATCTCGGACTCGTCGAATGCAATTAGCCAGGAAGAAAACATGGGCAATTTCAGTAGTATGGTTCACAGTGCCAATTAGATACTGTCATGTAAGCTGATTGAGGGCGGTAGGATTCAAAATCGTTGCGCATCCCTCTGCTTGCAGGAAGTGATTGACTGAAGTGTATTGCCCACAAAGATACTTTTGCTAAATTTTGAGTCTTGAATCACAATGCGGCAAGTGCCAACATCTTCAAGTGATAACAAAGCGGCACAAAACTTTACGTGACAAATACCGTCGGTGTATATGTCCTCCCGAGTGTTCGCTAAAGATGCCCCAGTAATAGGAACCCCATTGCCAAGTTTCTAAAGGATTTTGAAATGGGAGCTGTTATTTGCACACCTGGAGTCGTTGCTCGTGCACTGCTGCCCTTCACGATTCCACGCGGATGCACTTATATCCTGTCCGCACTGCGGACTCTGCAGCTTAACATTCAATTATTTTGTCGAGCAATTTCCTCCCAAGAAACCCTGGCACTCTTGCATTTTCTTCATGTATGCAAGGTTCCTCGTCGCAGTGTTCATTAGGACTACCTGGGAGTACCTTGGAGGTCAGGAAGCGGGTCAAGTACAGAATACAGAAGCCAACGAACACGCCAATATCGAGGCAAAATCAAGCTAGTTGCACTAGGAGTAATCATGGCCTATTCACGGCACGTGATTGGTCCGTTCAGAATCTGCGTGGACCACTCAGCAAATTATCCAATCAGCTGTAAGCTCGCGTGTCGCAGTCCTCAGTAGCATCATCTTTGATTGCGTTCAGCCAATGTTTTTCGTCCAGTTTGATCAGTCCCAAACTCTCTTGAAGGGGACGATGAACACCTTCCAGCTTGAAGACCCCTCGACATCCTTGGCACTCGAGGAGGCTCTAGCCTTTGTCGACACGTGCGAACTTGGTAGCGATGAAGAGACGACCTCTGGAGACCAGGAGTTGGATGCACTACTTGCAGACGTACAGAATAGCGACTTTTTCGCGACGGACCAATCGCTGGCCATGATAATGGAGCCTCTCATGCCTCTGGAGCCGCTACAACAGCCTGTCGGGCAATTTACAGGCCTTATGATGGACACAGAAGCTACAGAGTCCGACTCGTCCCTTGAAAATGCGCTGGCGGTGCTCTCTACGAACTCTGACGAGCCCAAAAGTGACGGGTCTCAAATAGGACAGAAATATCCGGACAGAGCTCCTGCTGCCAAAAGGCTAAGAAAATAAAGAGAGCGAGGGCTCCGTCGCCTGTGAGAGCTGCAAATGGCGCTGTAATTGATACAGAGACTGCTGGGAATGAAGCTGGTGCTACTGGAGATGCACAGGTCACGAAACCCACGAAGAAACGAGTGCGCAGACAGAGAGAAGAGCTGTTGTATCTCCGTGTAAAGGTGCAGGAGATGGAGAGCAGTCTAGAGCAGCTGAAGGAGAAGGAGACGCAAAGCCCAACAAAGTCTCCAAATAGCAGTCCAAGCAAAGGTCATCCAGACGCTGGGAAGTCGCTATTGGCATCCGTGTGGGAGAGCCTTGCCAACAGACAATACAAGGACCGCGAACGTGCAGAACAGGAGAATCGCAAACTCAAGTCTACATTGGAAGGGCAAATCAAGTTGGCAAAGTGCCTAGAGAAGATCCTGGAAGATCAACCCGAAGGCGACGTGAGTGTGCTGATGGGATGTCCAGTTTTGCAGGACTGTGTTACTTATTGTGTGATTATTTTTATGCTTTTGTTTAGATGCTGTCGGCTCCATTTCGGCCTGCACAAACAAAACTGCTTACGATGGCCTTTGGGAGTGATCCGAAGGGAGTCCACGCAGAGCTTCGTGCAGAACTTGATGCAGGTTTCGATGAATTTGATGCGTCTTACGACCCTATCAAGTTCTCGGTGCTTGAGAAGGAGAAGTTTGATGTGAAGGCGACTTCGAGCTTGGAGAACGGCATTGCGATCCAGTTCGTGGGCTTCAAGCGTGTACCTTTTGCCAAGAGGTAGCTGCCCGAGGAATGTGGCGCTTTACTTCCTGCGAGGCTTCAAAGCGACATGCCTATTTTTATGAAGAGGTAAGGGCAACATACTTCATCAAATGACAGTATGCGGAGCTGTAACTAAGCTTTGTGCTTGTGCCATTGTTCAGCACGACACTACATCGACGCACACCGTCGCTAGAACCTACGGACACAAAATTGAGAGCAACAACGCAAGTCTGGACTACAGAAGCGAGAACGTGATGCAGTGTCGCAAGCAAGGTAACCGTGTAGTAATGTCCGGGGCCTCACGAAGCCCATCAAGTTCTCGGAGGCACCAGTAAACGGCATCCGCTTCCGTGAGAACGGATTCCTCGTCATTGAGAGGGCTTCTGCCACGGACGGGTCGTCCAAGGGCAAGTGGGCAACGATCTCGTCGAACTTGGAGCTGAGGCCAATTTTCGATGACGACGCCTCGGATCAAGATTTCACCGTGGGTGCGCTCACAAATTTTGTTATCGACTCATTCCACCGCAACATGCACGTCGGAGAAGACCTCGTTGCTGGCATTATGATAGAGGAGGCTCAGAAGTTTGCAGTGCAGCCTGCAGCGGCCCCGTGGCTGTAATTTGAAGCATTGCACATTGAAATAGATTTTTGTTGTTGGTCGTCTCGAAAAACGTGCGCATTTTACAGTTGGTAGTTAGTTAACAGAGCTGTTGTTGCAGGGCAACACAAAACGCGAAAGTGAGTCAAGTTGATCACGGTCAGGCGGTGTAGTAATCCTCACCATCATTCCTCCACCGGGGCAGGTGTCAAGTTACACGTTTAACTGTCCGATTCAACTCGGTATTCTCTGTCGCCGTTCGTCAAGGAAAATCCATTTGACATCATGCTCCTGGCAGGGCAGACAGTGATCACGGTCATACCCACCTAAAAAATACATGTTACAGTCTCTCTCGTGGCACCGCTGACAGATGCTGATGGCAAACGGAGCCATTCGCTGTCAACGCCGCAAGTGTCACTTGCACTGCGCTGTGCCGGGTGTAGGTCGCTTTTGCTTCGACAAAGAAAGTATGCGAACGAAAAACCGCATCAACTTCAGCGGACGGGGACGTCAATGGACATACACTTGACAGTGTGAAGGGCGTCCCTCTCTGCATCTGCGTGACAACCGCCTCAAGACGGTGGTCGTAAACCCGCGGCGATTGTTCCGCCCTTGGCGTGATGGTGTGGGCGCAATCACGGTCAGAGCCAGGGCCGATCAGCCCGCGATTGCCACCGCCGCCACTCAGAGACTGTCTCGATACGTGGGCCCGCCACCTGTTTATGGTATACCATGATGACTACCATCGCGGAGCGGCGTAAACTGCAACCATGTCTCGGGCGTTTCGTCGGCGGACCGTCTATCGTAGATCTGCACCATATGGTCGGTCTCATTTTCGAGTCGTGACTCTCGAATGTCCATTTCAATTTTCACTCTGGAAGAGACACCTCACAACCAACGAATGCACCATGAACTTCTCGTACGTCACAGACGACGCGCCGCGGCTCTCTGTCGATGATGTCCTAGGTCTCATCGACTGGAAGGAGATCGACCTCGATCTCTCCAGCCCCGACGATATCAGTCAACCGCTCACGCCCTTGGACGCTTTTGGCGCCCCGACACTCATGCAGCCAGAGGTTGAGCCGTTGGCCAAAGCGAAATCCCCAACTCGACGAACTAGAAACCCAGACGCCCAAAGCCCGACAACTTTCAAACCCCAACGGCTGCCCAACCGGTCCCTCCGGCGGCTAAGCCTCCTGCGAAGAAGCGCATTCGCAGAGAAATCGTCGAACTCAAATTCCTGCGAGAAAAAGTGAAAGAGCTGGAAGAAGAACTGCGCGGATTGCAGGTTGGGTTTTCGCCCATTGCAGGCGCTGCAGGAGAGCCCACAGAGTTAGATGGACTTTGCCATCCGTCTGGACGTCCATGGCCGGACGCCAACTCAAGGATCGCGTGCGAGCCGAACGTGAAAACCTGAGCTGCGCAGTATGCTGCAGGACCAGCTCAAGATCGCACAAGGTCTCGAGGATACTCTCAAGCAATTGCCCCCTAATCAGGTGAGTCCCAACGTTTTGCTCAGCAATGGCCTTCACCTCATTGCCTGCTAATTGAGCAATACTTCCTGCCGGAGAGCAGTGTCTTGGTGACCAGAACGCACCGATCTTGCCCCCAGATCTCTTTGGGCCGTCGAGTGCTGACACACTCGGAGAAAGTTTGGCGCAGTTGGAGCAGGCATATTTAAATGTGGACGAAACTTTCGCAGCAGAAGGAATGAACCACCTCGAGATGGACAAGAACGAGATCAAAGCTATCCTTCACCCTACCTACGGCACATGCATCCGCTTTACCACTCGCCTCGGAATGCCGTTCAATTTCGACATTACCAGTCGTGTCATGTGGCGATTCATTACACAAGAGTGTCTCGTCTCGCTGGCCACATCGGTGAAAGTAAGCATGCCTGCTGTTGCTATTCCGTTTGCTCTCTCAGTGGTGCTGATATCTCTCCATTGTTGTGTTTTGGTGCTGCAAACAGGATATCTACGCCACAAAGGATACCCACGCACATTGTTTTGCATTGCGTTTTGAAGAGATCGAGCCAGCGAGGGACTACTGGGTGAACCAGGTGGTTCGAAAACACGATAATGGAAACCGTACTGTGATCGTGGGGAGATCTACGATCCACCCGTACGTGAAAGACATCAGTCGTCCGACTGGAGTATCTTTTGTCGACGATGCACAAGTTATTATTAATGACTGCAGTAGCGAAGGCAAGGTCCAGACGTGTGTTACCGCGTGCGTCTACTTGGTTCCTGATTTCGGCGACACCAGCTCGGATGAGGCCGTCGGAATCAGTGAATTGTCTGAATTCTTTGTCAAGTCGGCCAACCCTGTCGTTTTACGGTGCCGTGAGATGATTCAGCGCATGATGCATGAAGAAACGGAGCGGAGTAGACAGACAGCAGTGTGTCTTTAATAAGTTCGACAGAACATGTAAAATTCTTGCTTGTTGAATCACCTATGGTTTGTTGGGGCGTGGCTTTACATGATATGACGCGAATTTCATGCCGATACACTGTCGCCAACAAAGGTCGTCTTCCAATCCTCCTCTAACAACATGTTGCCCATTGTATCACATACAACTTCATCCAGTTTGGCGTGAGATCGATAAATCAAGGTGATAAACGCCTGCATTTGCTGCATAGGATTAATCGCGCCATCGTGAAATATTGGCACTGTCTCGAAGTGAGACTCCACCACAGTCGACGACGATTGTTCTCCAGGCCCTTGGCGAGGCACTCGTCGCAGCTTAATGCAGCCTCGCTTTTGATATTGTAGACCGTGAAACTTGAAGCCTCCAAATTCGGCGACATCCACGTGCTCGACCCATACAAGCGCCACCTCGTTTTCACTCACATTGCTTCGGCAAGTGTACTTGCCAGAAATATCCGATACGAGACCCCAAAATTCTTTCGAAGCGAGAAGGATCCTGCAAACGCGTTCACCTACACCAGCACGTGCGTATTGATCATGTGTTTCGTCAGTCCAGTCAAGCTCAAAACTAAACACAACAGTGATCGTACCGGGAAATCAACCATATTAAATACGGTACGCCGGTCTTCACCATGTTCCACCTGGAAAAATCTCCAGTATGCCTTCACAGCGACACCCAAACTGAATGGTAAAGTCGTACCGCACTGCAGTTCAAGCAGAACGCCCGCATCAACTCTTGGGTCTCGCTTTACAACCAAATTCCCTCTTGACAAGCCGGAATTCAGGTACAACGTCCTGTTCGGCTTCTCGCCATATTGCAAATTCAAATACAGCCTCGTCACAAGCACCAATTGCTTGGAGAAAACGTCGTCATCAGATTCCGTAGCAAAATCCCAGAATCGTTGTCTCTTAGACCCCGTAAGCTCTGCTAGTTCCTACGCCAATAGTCACAGCAATAAGTTAGTGTTTCCCTGAAAAGCGCACCTCCTCATACTACAACGCAGTGTAGCGTTCTCACTTGTTTGTTCTCATCACATTTCGTCAAGAAGTTCGCCAATTCCGCCGAAAACTTAGACAATCCAGCATAGGACTCCAGAAGTTTCTCATTCTTCTGTTCAGCACGAAACCGTTCCTTTAATTGCCGTTCGGCAATACCATTCCATACGGATACAGAGCTCTGTTCACCGTGTTGACGCGTTTTGAATTTGAGTAGCTTCAAATTCAGCTCCAGCTGCTGGACTTGGTCTCGGAAGTAGGAGAGCTCCAAGTGAATACGTCGCACCCGCTTCTTGTTACCAAATTTAGTCAGATTCGAGCTTGTGACTGAGACTGGTACACGCGGTTGCTTCTTGCCATAGCACCGTGCGTTGTGAGGAGCACGCGCAGTCTGCATGGTGGATCTGCTGGCTTGTCTGTACTTGCGACTTCGGGAATCAACCCATTAACTAAAAACACTACACATATTTTGTACACACTTAAATCATGTAAATACACATAAATTAACCTGAGGTAAAAATCGGCTTTCTGGCTCGCACAAGTACTTAATTATTACTGATGGCACTGAGAGTATCGGTTATTTACCAAATATCATAACAGATAACTGTTACCCACAAGGAACTCAGAAGGTGGTGTGTCCCACACCAGCACCTCATGTAATGGGATGACTAGACCCATTACAGTGTGCGATTTGAGCGAGCGTGAAGCCCTTGGATCGATGGCGGAAAGAGGCATTGCGATCAGCTTAAGCTCTCATTGAATTCGATATTTCCACAAAAGATAGGACGTTCTTGGTGCCTTTCATAATAATGCCGAGCGAAGGCCACATCCGCTCAAACCTGACCAGAAATGATAAAAGAAAACACGTCCGACGCATCCAACGAGAGCTGCCTCTCTTCCGTCACCAAGTACACGAGCTGGAGCTCCAATTAAAGCGCATCAAGCTGCAAAAACATCGCCAAGTATTACCAATAATACTCGTCAATTTCGAGGCAAAAACAGTGTTTTACCCATCTGGAACGCGATTGCCGACCGACAATTTAAGGAGCGTCTGAAGGCTGAACACAAGCAAGGCCAGCTCTTGAAGACACAGACTGAAATGGCTCAGTGGTCAGACGAACTGCAAAAACTGCTGCAAAAATGTGCTGACAACGGAAAAGTGAGTTAATGATTTTGATCGATGCAGAGCGCTTACTGTGCCAGTAAATGTTATCTGATGCCATCATGCTTTTTGCAGAAGGTGACAGAAATCGTGGAGTGCAAGACACACCGTCGGCTCTGGTATTTCTCAATGCATAAAGACGACGAAGTGTATACAGAACAATTGGCACATGTGGCGAGACTACGCCTGGTACAACTACAAACACAGCTCCAGAAGCCAGACACTACCATGTACTGGCATACGGAGTTGTCGATGGGACAAGATGTGGCAAAATTAGAGCCGAACTCTGCTGCGGGTATTGTTCTTGAGGCAAATTGTGGGGCGGTGCTCCCGTTCAGTCTAGATGTGGCGGTCGACGCGTACTGGCGTTTTTTCGGTTCAACCATTTGGATCGGCAATGCTTCGACCACGAATTAGATTATTCGGTATGTCAGAGGTTATTTCTGCAAGAGCTGACAGTTGTTTGAAACTAACGGAATGCGCTGCTGTGCTGTAGACGGATACATTTGCGAGGTCATTCTCCACTCGAATGTATTTCGAGGGCTTTGATTCGACATCTGGGGCAAATATACGTGCCGAAGATATATAAGTGAAGATGGTGTCACTCTGGTGTGGTGTGGTATGTGGAACATATCGAAATTTGGAGGCACCAAGCTCCGTGGGATGCAGCTACACAAACAAGGCAGTATTACGCTGAGCCGTGTTGCTCGTCAAGGATCTGGGCAGCAGTCAACGGCGACAGTCGTTGAAACACGTTTCGAAACGACCCCTGTATTTCACGAGGGCATTGTTGATACGAAGGAGCAGACCCAGGCGTTCGTCACCTCGCTCACCCAGTCGTATACCAAAGCGAACAACGCCTTCTGTACGATTATGAGCGAGCTATTGCTTGAGGAAGACTGGAAAGCGACCTTCGGCTGCAGAGCAGAAGAAATTTAACACGCTTGTACTAATAAAACCGTGACCGGTCCGTCTGTAGTGAGATACATAGAGTCATTGGGCTTACCCCCAAATTTACCAAGGTATCACCAAATCTAGGGACATACGACGCCAGCAACTGCTCGACAGACAGCTGCAATTGCAATTTACGGAGCACTAGAAAATTAATTCGAGGTGAATTACGGTTGCTTCGTGCGAATGGCATTTCTTAAGAGAATTTCAAAAAGAGCAGTTTCGGGTCGAGCATGAACAAGAGGTACTCACGGACGCATACGCAGAATTGGTCCAAGTTACAGCAGAGCTTCAAACATTTCTGTAGAAATTCAAGGATAAAGGAAATGAATAATAATGTTTGTTGTGTTGAAAGCGAATGTGCAGGTTCGATGGAGCTTGCTCATTTTTGTTAGGAATGAATCAGTGAAATTCACTAAGCGATGGAAATGGCGACGTACATATTTGCAGCCGCTTACGATGTACTTCGGGAACGGGTTGGTGATGTGATACCCACGGTATATTCCGAATGCAAGACCACAAAATGCATCGCAGCGGATTGATGAATTCCACAGAACTGCGCTAGGCCCATGCTGAGCAGAGAAATATGCTTTATCTGTGTTTGTTCTAAACGAAATTCGTGCTGTAGGCACTTTTCTCAAGGTCGACACCTGCGGCATCTGATGTCACACTGGAAGTTGGATTGCCCCGTCCATCTTAAGCGCATGGTTTCTCAGTCGTCGCTTAGTTTCCTGCTTCTCCTTGGTAGAAGAGTAGATTACAACTATGACACCAGCGACTGAGATCAATATAATCATGGGAGGGTCTTTTGAGTATCACTGTTTTTGACGCTGGCCGTTTCAGTGCAGCGAGATCCTGTCCACGTATGTGAAGCACACAGCGTCTGTTTGAGCAGCCACCTGTTCTCATCGACGAAGCCCCTACGGATGCGATGGTACAATCGTCGTCAGAACTGCGCGATGCTTTGCCGGTCACCTCAACAACCTTATTGTCCACATCCTGGTAGAGATCGATGTGCTCTTCGATCCACTGCTTCGTGGAGTGATACGCTGGGTCGCACCCGTACACCATTGAGGATTTGTTCCGATACACCCGATTGTAGTCGATCTTCATTTTCATCAGGAAGGGATCGCAGATGACATTCGTTCTCTTATCCTTCCCATCGCCATAACAGCGCAATAGTAGAACGACACGTCCTCGAAGTCAGGAGATGCAGACAACTATTGTTCACTGCACGGAATAGCGATAGATTTGCGCTGGAACGAATCTTCGATGTGTACTCTTCCTCGCACTCGACCACACGCCGCTGATGCGATCCATCTTGTACTTGAAGTGAAACTGTGTCGTCATTTCATGTGCGTTGATTGCCTCATCCTGGCGCCACTAAGTGATGGTCTGTGCCGCTGAGTGCTGGTAGCGACTGCGAAGTTTTCGAAGGATCGAGCTAGTGACGACCAGGACAACGCAAAACATTTCGAAGGATAATGGGGCGTTCTATCTTCACTGTGTGGCGACAATTTAGGAATGGATCCGAAGATGCGTCTTTCCTTGTTGAACTCATCGGAATGTTTACGTCTCACCTTGAGATGGCCTGTGCGTCTAGGTCGATGCTGGGGTATCGGTATCCATCCATAGCAAAATTCAGATTTGGTGGTGTACCAGGTTCTAGCCCCAGTAGTATGTGATGCCATCAGTCCAATTACAGTGGTAATCGCTTTTAAAACGTATATTGGGTTAACCCCTGCGCTGAGTGGTGTCGAAGTTCCTTACCCAGAGAGTTGAGGGCTTATGAGCCAAAGTAAGAACGAGGAGAACTCGTAGTTCCGGTGATCGTTAGTTCAATGCACGAAATTCTCATTGCCGTCGAGTAATCGCGAATACCCGACGAGGTTGGCTGGCTGAAGAAACTTTATGTTACATGTGCTTTTGTTCGAGGTGGCGGTGTGTTGGTTCATTTTGAGCCTTGTTTTCTGCCGTGCCATCCTCCCTTCCGATTTCCAGTCTAAAGTACGTTCGACCAGCAAAGGAAAATGCCCGGCGCGTTGTTCAACCTGGGCGACCCACTTTCCAACAGCTTGTCCACTTCCACCACTCTCGATGGGGCTGACATGAAAGCTGCTACCATTATACCACGACTTGGACGTTCACGACAGGCTGATTTCAAGCGCGCACACACTCGAACCGTCAGAAATTACTTCGTAGCTTTAATTCAGCGCCGATGCTGTATTGGATGCGAATCTCGAGGCTGTTTTGTAGTTTCTTGAATTCTTCAGCGTTAATTCAGTCGAGAGCCAATATGAGGGGCGATTGGGGTTGGGAAATCTAAGGCCAGCAACCGAGAGCCCGAATATATGTAGCAGCTTTACTTCAGTCGGTGGTGATGTCACAGAATTCAAAAACGACCCAAATATTTCCAAGAAGAGGGAACTAAAACGCCAAACAAACAACATCAACGAGGAACGACAAAGCAGCAAATCTCTCGCCTGTGTGGGACAGTCGAGGGACTGATGACACAGTTGGTAGCAGCGCTGAAAGCTGGGTCTATAAATGCTCAAGGTAGTGAGTCCATTGCAAGCAATTCGCTTTGGTGAATGATCGCAGCTCAACAGCTACAACATCGACACAAAACTGAACAGGATAACGCGATGTTATGTAAGATGCTGGGCTGGCAATCGCAAGTTGCTGGATAGGATTCATGTACTCGAGTTTGTCTCTGTCAGCTTACTAGAGCGACTTGTCAAGCAAAACATTTTCCACGACCCCGGACATGCACGATATTGCTTCATCCCAAACCGCGATCGACATATCAACGCTACTATGAGGTCGAACAGTTTGATCGTTTGGTATGTGGCGCGACACACTGACGTAGCTCTGAATAAGAGTAACGCCCTCTTCGCCATCCCACTCAGCCTTTTGCACCACGATTCGCATTCTGCAACTCAGGATAATTCCAGCTTCACCTTTAGCGTTCTTCGGTTCCGAAATTATTTTGAAGACAAACACAGTATGTCCAGCCTCGACATATTTTCGCACTACTTTTTGAATGTGAACGCTGTGCACGTTTGGAAACCCCGATGCCGCAGCTAGATAGCTGGTCGCCATCGTGCTGTTGGTCTTCTATGAATGATGCGCGTGGAGGTCAACCCGTCCATTGAAGTCTTTGACATACTGTAAACCCTGTATCTCGAGTTGTCCAAGCGTTGTCCAAACAGCTCTTTGCTCATTTTAACGGAGAAGCGAACCAATTGTTTCCCCTTGAGTTTCAGAAACATACCATTCATCACCTCGCGGTATTCATGACAGATCTTCCCCGGACAAGGGACTTCGTCCATATCTCCGTGATCGCAGACTTTACCAACTCTTGCGTATATCTCGTCGGTTCCACGAAGCATATCATCTAGAGCTTGCAAAGTAAACTCTGGGTTATCAGGAGCCAACGTCTTGAACCGCTTCACACCCAGCATATTTTCTAGCATTCCGAGTTAGAACCACAGACAATTTATGAACACTCACAACGATTTTAGTTCGTTTGAGAAAATGTTTCAAATTCTTGGCCTGCAGCAGCCATGTGGCGCATTGATAAGTTTACAAGCCGTATTAATGATAATAGGAATATTTTGGTTGTACCGTCGGAGTATCTAGCTATTGTTACACCTCAAAAGACCCATTGAAGGTAACAAATCGGTTTGCATGGATCCTGTTGATCAAGTGTCTGGGGTTTACTTTTCTCGTCGATGTCAGCCTCAATGTAGAAGTAGCAATTGTCATTGTTACACTCAGTCGATGTCATATTGATGGTGGACATTGGTCATGAGCGACGAGGAAGGAGGTGCTTTCGAGGCTGGAGCAGATTATTTCTGGGCGGCTGTGGACAAACCGGACGTTGAGATTGCAGTGCTGGATGTATCAGTGACGTGCTATCGCATGATGACGCCAAAACGGGTCAGAATAAACATGGCTCTTTGTTTTCGTTGCTGATATTTCCTCTTTCGCATTTCTTATTCTGCTACGCACTGAATTCCAATACAATTTGTCGCCGTAACAATGGGAGATTCCTTGCTGATGGAGACGCTTGACTCAACCTCGCTGTTGCTCGATGATCTTCTTTCTACCATACCATCTTTCAACATCGATTTCGCATTTTCGGACCACAACGTAGTTGATACGAATGCCAAAGTGACAAGTTTGTCTCCACCGAAACATGATACCAGTATTTCAGACCCAGCACATGCTCCACTCCCACCAAAGCAGAAGAAGAAGAGAGTGCGAAGGGAGGTTCGAGAGCTCCGGTACTTTCGCGAGCAGACGCGTAAACTCGAATTGAGACTGGAACAACTCAAGAAGCGAACACCCGTCGACTGTCAACTCAAAACAACGAAGGACGGTGTCTTGGGTGTGGTTTTGGTGTGGAGCAACGTCGCTGAGCGTCAGCTTCGAGAACGTATGCGGACCGAGCAGGTGCAGCGAAATCTGCGTGCTGTATGCTCTGAACAAGCCAAATTTGTTGCTGACCTGAAGAAGCAGTTGAAGGCTTGCATGCGTGATAAGGTAGACTTGCGTTTAACTTCATTAACAATGGGGATAAAAACTGACGGTGAATGTTCTGATGTGTTTGATTTTGGCAGCAATTTGTAGCACTGACGGAGCAACAGCCTGCCATTTTGTGGGATCTCTCATCCGAAGACTGCGCTGGGATTTATGCGGAGCAGCTAACACTGATTGCGAAGGTGTACGCACAGTTACAACAGTCGCAGACTTCGTACCCAAAACAATCACTTCATTTCTCACCTGAGCTTACTACTGGTGTGGAGATTGTGAAGAAGAGTCCAAGCGGTACATCGGGAATCGTGCTCGAGATGCGATGCAGTACAACAGTGCCTTTCGACGTCCACGTGGCTGGAAATGCATACTGGCGGATGTCAGTGTGTGAAGGATATCACCGACAAGGATCTCAAGTACAGGTGAGCCTACTTTAATTAATTTACCTAAAGCTGACGGATGCATCACAGATTGATGGCATTATGTGTACTGGCGGAACCTTGCCGCGACGTCCAGGAAATGGATACAAGAAGCACTCTCCTATCGACTTCGTTCGCTTTGAATGTAAAATGTGATGACTTCACAGCAAAAGTTCACGGCAACCAGACATGCAAGCGATACTCTAGTGATGACAGTGAAGTCATCGTCTGGGCGGGTTATGCCAATCCAGTGGAGTTCAATGGTGCCAAGTTTAGTGGCGTGCAGTGCAGGAAAACTGGGTGGATCAAGTTGCAGCGCGGATCTAATCAGTCTACCACTATGGTGGATATGTACTCCGAAATGACACCGGTATTCACAGAGGGAACTAGCAATCAAAGCGCACAGATCGCCACACTTGTAGACGCCATGGGCAGAGGCCACGAAAAACGAACGACATATACTGCCAGATCATACGCGAGCTGCTACTGGAGGAAGACATGGCGACTTACGGGGAGACGTCTTGAGGTCGTAGTTCGTTAGTGTGCTAGGAACCAAGTTGTTGTTTCGTCTTGATAGGCAGACATCCAATTGCATTGATCATAGTGGAACTACACACTACTATTCGCATCGAATACGTCCAGATTTGTTGCCTTTGTTGCATTGATTGGCTCAACAGCCATGAACACTAGAAGGGCCATTGTGTCATCGACCCATTTCCCCTGCACTAAAGCGCCCTCAACACAATGCTTAACATTGGTCACTGCACCATCCCACGTCGCCACGCTGATCTCGCTAACAGTCGGAATGATTCGTCTAAGATCATCTTTGTCGGGGCGCGTTGCCTCCCGATGAGAGCGTATCGTGCTTGTGGATCCAAGATCCATCGGGTCTTCTTCTGTGACGATAAAACGCATTATTTCGTGAAATGCAGAGAAGAGCGAGGCATTTGGCCCCAGGTAAGGCCACGAAGCGAACACGGTTCGATGCTTCTCAACGTATTTCCGAGTCACTCGAATTTTTGATCACAACTGTGACATTGCCATAGGAGAACGAAGTAATCCAACTGGCCATCACTGCGTTTCTAGCCTTGTCAAAATACTAGACACAGCGCAACCTGGGTGAGTAGAAGGAAAACAGATACGGGATGATGCAGGCAAAAACTTACACTTGAGGCCAAGTTCCTGAGACCTTTCCAGGTTAATTGTCCGAGACAACTCCACACCGCTCTTTCCGTTTGTCGGATATCAAATGGGACAGCATAGCAATCAAGGAAATCGACAAACACCTGGGAGCTCTCAGTCGCGAGGTTTTATCGTCCAGGGCATGGAAGATCGTGCATTTTGACTTTCTTGAAAAGACTGTTCACACCAGTGTATAGCTCGTCGACGCCATCCATGATATGATCAAAACCTGGGTCACTGTGTGGATACGGACCTACAGCACTTGCATTCTACGCTGAATGCTGCTTGCTCACAAATTTTGTAGATTTGTAAACAACGCAAAGTGCGGCCACAATGTACAGCCGCTATCAGCTGTTGAGTGTACAACAAAGTCTCTGACAACCCCCAGACGCATGCGACGCTGAAGCAGGCGTCGTAAGGATTTCGTTATCCGTAGATGGTATTGCAACGTATTTCGCAGTCTTGAGTTTTCCGGCACTGCGAAGTGTCGACGTTTCACCTCCTCCGCTCTACGTCTCTCTGATATTGCAGCTTCATTGCAGGGAGCTGATAAAATAGAGTTATTTTCTAGTTGCAATGGAGATATCTTCGCTCGCGCTTCTACTGAAGCCTTCAGTTGTGTCAGTCACTTCCGAAGTTGCCACTCGAGTCGGTGCAGTTTTTCCACCTCCACTTTACGTCGTTTGACGGTCCCCATTGCACTGAGACGTTGTGTTAATTTGTCCGTGTTTGGTGGGCGATTGGTCGCTGCCATTGCTGAGCCGACCTGTTTGGTTGGATGACAACGCTTGATAAGATGCCTCCTAACGCGTCTTCATTGTCGTCCATGCGCAGGAGCAGCGATAGACAATCGTCATTATTTTCTGAAACTTGGAGAGAATCCAATAGTGTGTGAGATGCATCGAGCAGACTTGCCGAGTCCAGTGGAGACCAAGGGTGATGCAACGTGCAATGTGGTGAGGCAGTGCTGACTCCCTTCCGACCAGACGGCTAATTGTACTATCAACTAAGACTAAAACCCTCGGATTAAAAGCTTAAGAACGTGTTTAGTATGGTATTATTTCACTACGAATTAGCTATAAATCAATGGGTAAGAAGCGATAAAACAACATCTGCCATTGTCGCTTTGACAGTCCCCTGATTCTCAAGCAGTATACTCCGAGGAGACCACATCGTGTTGGGGCTTTGCTACACACACGCCACACATAACAAGCCATTCTGCTGGGTAATCCGTTGCCCCAAGCGCCTGCCATAATCACATGTTAATTCTTCGTATGATTTGCTTATAATTTCCCCCATCCATTACCGAAAACGACATCTGCCTAGAACTACTTTGCTCGTCCACCCACGTCATGAGCTCCACCTTCCGTGAGGACACACACGCTCAGGACAAGGCGCTCGCGCTCTTCTCCGACCTGGGCAGCGATTTCCTAACTCCCAACTACCCATTCGACCAATATGCTACCAGTTTATCGACTGGGAAAACTACTATTAAGACGGAACCATTGACTTCCAGCGACTGCAGCGCCGTGCCAGTGAAAGAGGAGTTAAAACCAGTCAAAGCAATGCAAGACTCAGCTACTAAACCCAAGAAAAACGCATCCGACGCCAGAAATTGGAGCTGGACTATCTCCGAGACCTCGTGGTCAAGTTGGAAGACCAAATGACACAACTCAACACCAGGCAGAATGAACCTGAAGACGGCAAGGACAAGGAGGTGGGTACTGGACCATCCATTTGGAAAGGTATAGCAGAACGACAGTTGAAGGAGAGGGCACGAGCCGAAACCAAAAACCAAAAACTAAGGGTGTCTCTGGAGGGACAACTGAAACTCGCGACCAGGTTGGAGAAAATCCTCAGCAAACGCCCGAGAAGCGAGGTAGGAAGGCTGGTAGTTGGTGTATTTTATGGAGAAGTTGGTGGACTTATGAGTGATATTGTTGATTCTGATCACAGGAGACTGATGCATTGACGGGTATTAAACGCTTCAAGCCTTTATTGGACACGGTGGTGGCTCCAACCGATGATGACATTTTTGCAGATCAATTGGCACACGTTCAGCGTGCTCATCTTGAAGCAGATCAATTGTTTAGCGGCCCAGAGTATGCGAACCGAAGTATTGTGTTTTGTGACATGCACGTGATGAACGACCCGAACTCGGACGTGGGCGTTGCGTTTGTCACCAAGGCTAACTGCATGTTACCCTTCGATTTGCACGTGACGGAAAAAGCTTTCTGGCGATCTTTTGTCGGAGAAGGAACCACAGACCTTTGCTACTTTCTCGACGACAGAATATCGACGGACGATCTGGTTGCTCGCTCGTATGGACTGCATTTTGACGCTGGCTCCTTTCACATCAATGCTCGAGGGAAGCAGACGTTTCGTAAATACGTGGGCGACAACTGCGTCATGCTCATGTGGAAGGCGATTTCAGAGCCTGTTGAGATCAATGGCACTAAATTCTACGGTCTGCGAGTCAATCAGACAGTCTGGATTGTCCTTCGTGGTGTGAACCTCGAAGACACAGCAGATACACCCGTAAAGACTGAGTGTAGTGGCGACAGCATTCAAGGTTTAACACGTCGACATCACTGCAGTCGTACTCGAAGATGACATTGGAACTCCAGGATGATATTGTCGACCAAGAGCTCCAAGTCGGTGCTCTCACGGATTTTGTGGTGAACTCGCACGATACTATCTCAGAAGTGTGTGGGAAGATGATCAACAAAGTGCTCGTGGAGGAAGACTGGAATCTTAACGGCTGGCTCGACAACATTGCTCTTTAAGCTCCGTGTTCGTTGCTTACCATAGACCGTAAGCTGTAGTCGTCGTTCATACTAACAAATCTAACCTGGCATTTCATGGCACTATTAGATGAAGCCATTTGATTCTGTTTGCTTTGTTTTTCCAATAAGCTTATGATTTGTTCAGCTCCTCCATCCATTGGCTAGACCGACCCAACTCCAGACGAGCACGTTCCAACGCTAGAAGTTATTCAGACCTGGATAACGACGACCATCTAAGCACTTGTAACTAGTTCGACGGATCATCTCATCTTGACTGAAACCTCAGCTATGGAAGCGGAGCCATCACCTTCGAGAGAGTTGCCTGGTGACTTGCTGTTGCAATTGTTAGGAAGAGAGAGTGAATCGATTTCTATGCAACAGGAGACGTCGACACAGTTAGCAGGTAAACCTAAGAAGAAGCGCATCCGACGGCAGAAACTGGAGCTTGAATACCTCCGCGAGCTGGTCGTCAAACTGGAAAACAAAATGACGCAGCTCAAGGATAGCCATACTGAGACGCCACAAACTAAGTTCAAACCAGGCTTGGAGGCTGATGCGAAGATCTGTTTGGTTTGGAAGGACATTGCACAGAGGCAGCAGAAGGAGAGAGAACGCGTTGAAGACAAGAACAAAAAACTGAGGGTGTCGCTGGAAGGCCAGCTGCAGCTGGCGACTAAGCTGCAGAATCTACTGCGCAAGCACTTGCGGGAGAACGTGAGTCCTAACTTTGCTTGGAAAGGTACACTCACTATAGATGGACCAAAAGCTTACCCGTCCTTCTCTGCATTTGTGTTTTGCTTGTAGGATATGGAACCACTGGTAAACGCTAAGCGCTTCAAACCCCAGCCCACCACGGCACTGGGTCCCACAGATGATGAAATTTTCGCGGACCAGTTGCAACATGTTGAACGGGCTCATCTTGAAGTGGACGATTTGTTTGGCGGACCAGATTTCATCAACCGAGGCGAATTGTCTTCTGCGATGCATGAGATGCACGTGATGAGCGACCCGAACTCAGACACTGGTGTTGCGTTCATAACCACAGCGAATTCAACGCTACCATTCGATGTGAAAGTGGCGGAGAAAGCCTTCTGGCGTGCGATCACTGAAGAAGGGCCGCTAAAGTCGGCTATGTTCACGACGACAAGGTATTCACAGAGAACTTGGTCGCTCGCTCGTTCAGCTTACGTTCTTTTGGTGCTTTTCAGACGAACGTCCGAGGGAAGCAAACTCATCGCAAATTCGTCGACGGTAGCTGCATCATGGTCATGTGGAAGTCGATGGTAGAGCCTGTGGAGATAAATGGCACCAAATTCCGCGGTCTACGGTGCATCCAGACAGGCTGGATCGTGCTTCGTGGAGTGAACCTCGCAGACGCGAGCACGTTTACAGAAGCAGATACTACTCGGACCGATGATGTCGACGTCTCTGCAGTCGTACTCGAAGATGACATTGAGCTCCAGGGTGATATTGTCGACCAAGAGCTCCAAGTCGGTGCGCTTACGGATTTCGTGGTGAACTCGCACTACACAATCAAAGAGCTGACTGGCAAGATGATTAAGGATTTGCTCCTGGAAGAAGACTGGAATCTTAACGGCTGGATTGATAATCTATCGCCGTAAGCATAATGCTTCCCGAGGTGAAGACGTTACTACTGTTATGGCTTCCTTCCTCTTTTTTATGAGCATATCTTCAATTGTGTGGTTGAAGTGCATAATTGAACTATGCCACTGAGTCAGAGATGATGGAGGGAGGCAGGCCACAGCTTTGTATGAAGGAAACGTCGCCAGCACGTGGGTCTCAATGATTACACTTGGCAATCCAGCACTTTCTTCCTTAGGCTTGACAACCCGCCATAGCGTTTCTTCGAAGGATATGGTGACCCCAGTGATGGTAGTTACTGTGGTGACCTCGTGTAAAACGAAATACGTTCTCCCTGATTCAACATACTTACGACAAGCTTTGCGTATGAGGAGACTAAGTTCCAGAGTGTCAACCATAGCAAATACGCGGACGCTTTGCAATTTGGTGGAGCTGTCAGAATCAAATAGCTAAAGTAAGAACATAAATGCTTTGTTAGCCCTTGCTCCGTGCGCAAATGCACATCGAAGATCACAAATAATTGTACCTCGTCGTAAATGATGCTGTCTTTTTGGCATCCATGCCCTGCCGTGACAGTCTCTTCCAAATAGCTTGTTCAGTGGCCTCCAAGCTAAATGGAACGTGATACTGGTCCATAAGCTGTACCTGCAAGCCGCGGACGTCATTGATCCACACACGGGTGTCTTTTTCTAAACACGAGGCAGCAACATCACCCACTTGTTCATCGAATTGTGCAAGTAGTCGTTGGAACACCACATGATTGTCTCGAGGAGGACCGAATCTGCACTCATACGCCATCGTGTGACGAAAGCCAATTGCCTTCTCCACAGCAACAGTTGCCAAGCGCTGCTTGAGCAGTCGCTGGAGCTTCCGCGCATGTATGACCTGAGTTTGCATGACTCTGCGTAGTTGCTCGTTCTCCGCGGCCGAAATTTTTCGAGTCAATGACTCGCGAGAAGCGGCGTCTTGCCAAGATTCTCCAATGAGTTTCCTAACTGTAGTCAAATTAGTATGTCCAGTACCGGCGGGGTCAGTGGGAGCGTGGAGTGCACTCCAATCGCCATTTTCATCCCCTTGAGCTCATCATCAAGCTGTTTGACCTCATCACGAAGTCGCAAAAGCTCCAACCTTTTACGTTGTCGCCATGTATTTGACTTGGTTTTCTCCTTCTTGTCCAAGCATTTCGTGGCTGTCACCGCCAACGTCGTGAATTTTCGTCTTTGAGGACATCCTCACGCACTTCCTTACTGGACGATAAACCTTGCTGATATTGCAATACGTAGGAATGGAATCCCAAGTCACTGAGGTCGTCAGGGAGGTCAAGCAACTCAAAATCGGATTCATCCAGCAAGTACTCGCTGCCGAACGCGTCGTTCGCCAACGGCATATCGTTTTGATAACGCAATACTGTACTATGAAAAGGCATATTATGAAACATAGTTTTGGTTTAACTCCTCTGGTGCATATGAATATGCTTGCAAGAACAACTACTGTGCAGAACATGGTACACTATCGTAGCTGCAGAGAAACCACATAAGAGGTATTCTAGCACTCTTATAAAAGTGCCGTCACTGCACCATCAACTTCGTGGAACGCCTTCCAGTCCTCCTCAACAAGCACATCACTTAACACCTGAGTGAACCATTCACTCACCATTTCATGCGACTTGAACATCCAATTGATCACTTCTCGAGCTCGCACCTCCTGACCTGTGGTACTACTGCGAAATTGTGGTATCGTTTCTGCATGCATCTCGACGATCGTAGACGACTGCTGGTCTGGATCCCCAGACTGGACTTGCCGCACTTTTATCCAGCCAGATTTATGAACCTCGACATCTTGACACGACATATGTGCGACGTTTACGGGTCTTGATCGTCCTGCGAATACGATGGTACTACCACCATCGCTGTCAACGTACTTTCGGCACGTTTGCTTCCCACGCATTTCCTCGTGGTGCGGTGCAGAGCACGTGAACGATCGTGCGACAACATCCTGGTCTTCAGAGTGTAGCGTCTACATGTTTAAAATCAACGAACATGCTTGCATTGAGCACACGGTGGCATTGTTGCAAATCAAGCCATCACTCACCTCATTGATATCCACATCTTTTGAAGGGGAGTCTCCGAAAATATGCGCCAGAAAGCAGCCACTGTAGTCTTCAGACTAAACGGAAGGAGTGAGTATCCATGCCGTTCCAGCACGAGGCTCTCATTGCTGTCTGTTCTCACGTGGGGAACTCCTGGCGAAATCCCCATTTAGCGAACTTCAGGATACTTCTAGGATCCTCCACATGACGATGCTGCAGATCCAAGCGTAGCTTAATGATTAGAGTTAGCAACTTTGCAAAAACGCCTTCTTCATCTTCGTCCCAGAACCGAGAGTTTTTGTTCCGCAGCTGGAGAACTGCCAGCTGTTGCTGCTGTTGCTATAGAATGACACATCATCAAAAATGAGTGCGTGAGTTTAACCCAATTAGCAAGATTCGGGCTGCATTACTTTGTCGTTCAGAGCTTTTTGCATCCTCCCTTGAATTGCGTGTGCCATGCTACTTTGAGTAGTCAACGCCATCTTGAGTTCCTGGTTTTGTCTCTCAGCGCGTGTACGCTCCTTAAATTGTCTGTGAGCGATACCTTCCCATAGAGAAGCTCCTGTGTATTTTAGGTCGCCATTGATACCAACTTGGTATAAATGGGAACTTTCCACTGGACAGCGAGTGTTATTAAGCACTCGACGTTTCTTTAATTGCTCCAATCGATGCTCCAGTTTCCCAGTGAGTTCACGGAGATATTTGAGCTCCACTTGTTGGCGTCGGATGCGTTTTTCTTCGGAGTTGAGCCAGCGTGAGAATTTTTTAGTGGGGCTGCTGGTGAGCTGCTGCTGTCCGTACTGGTCGTGTCGCTTAGGGAGGAAGCTCCCGTCGTTATCCCAAACTCCTTCATAGCCATCGCATACAGTAGTGCAGTGCTTCCTGTCGTCAACATAAACGTACCAGGCTACAGCTGAACTTCCAGTCGAGCTTACAATGCGATGGAGGAGCAATATCGGCCGAGTAGACAATGGGAAAAGCCTTGACTCCAATATGGGGGTAATGAACCACAGTTACATTCATTCTGTTCATTCACTCTTCATACCCGAGTAATCATGTTTACGATAACTGTTTTAGCCAATCAATGAGCAATATTAATGTGGTCTGGCTCAGACCAAACTAACAACCTGAGAAGGATGAGCTTCTTGGTGCGCTCCGGAGATCCGGACGTCCTAGCGGACGCGTTGGCCTTCATTGACGCCTTTGAACTGTCTAACGAAGAGCAAGAACTGGGAGAGACCGTGCGGAGTAGCGAAGGAGTTACATACGAGTCTCCTAAACGCCGTAGCGACGTCACACAGCAGGAAGCAACCCCGGACAAGTATGAACGATCAAGAACCAAGCGCAAGAATGCTCTGTATTCAGCCCGTTTGCGTGCCAAAAGAAGAACGAAATGACAGAATTGAAGGAAGAAGTGAAGCGTCTGGAGATGCAATTGCAACGGCTGCAACAAGCCCACGTCTCATCCGAAGACAGCGAGACTAGACTTCAGACCTGCAAGGCGATGAAGTTACGAGGCCGGAGGGAACGTTCAACGCGGTGGTTAGTAGAAGCAACGGACCAAGCGTTGAGAAGGCAGAAGTCTGAGCAGTTAAACGCAGAGATAAAAACCTTACTAGCCAAGTTGATGAAGACCTCGAAGACGCTACAGAGCGCGATCAAAAATCTGCGTGATCTGAGGCACGAAGTTGGTCTCGTTGTTGGTCCTCCGTCGAATGTGGTTGTGGGGCCATCACTTCGCAGCAACGATGCTACTCCTCAGCTGGGCGAGCTCCGCGGGCACTTGGATCAGATGTACACAGAGACTCAGAATGTTTTTGCCTCGAACGGGACAGCAAGCTGTGCATCGTTCCAGTTACAGATGAAACGTGACCCGATATCTGGCAGGACCCTCGGGCAGATTTCGTCCTCGACGCCTGTAACATGTGATTTGGACACTGCCAGCCGCATGGTCTGGGATGGAATGCAATTTAAGGGTGTTCCATGCTGCAAAGAATTTGTTGACCGCCTCCACATGAACAGGAACGCCCTTGCAAAGAGTTACTTCTTGAACGTCAGTGGTCAGTCGGGAATAACGATGCTTCATGGGGTAGCATTCGTGCGGAAGTTTGAGGAGCGCAATCGGATCTTGTTTATGTGGACATCCGCTATAGTGCCACCTGAGAATAGTGGGAAGTGCTCTGAGAGCAGCCAACGGCAAGTGCGCTTTCGTGAGAAAGGTTGGGCCATGCTCTCACGAGCACCTAACAATCCAGACCAGGAGTCGATATTCCAGACCTGCTATGAGGTATTCCCTGAGCGGTTCAATGGCGATGGCAACCAAATTCAGGGCAATTCCACGACGAAGCATGACTACGAAGAGCTTTGTTGTGGTGTCGTCGACATGCTAACCAGAAACTTGCGCTTATTCCACGAGGATCTTCAGAGCGTGCTTCTCGAGGAAGGTCCAACTGCGAAGTATCAACTGATTTCGTCCTAACAATCGATGTTTAACACGACTGCTGTCATGGCTTTTCATGACCGTTTGGGTCAGCTCAGGCCACGCAAATATCTTGGCAGGGCGATGAAGACCGCATTCCTGCTAGCAATTCTTGAGAATTAAGCTGGAAGCTGTGGATGAAGTGGACAAGTAGGAGCTGTGGAGTACCAGCGCCAGTGAAGTAGCAGCAGCACGCAAATTTGGTGCTACAGATCACCAAGAGCTTAATACGTGCTGAAGGACAGGGTGTGTGTCTGGGAGATGCAACTACGGTGCAAGTATTATCGCGCTGAGATCATTGGTTTGAAGATACAGGGATGTGGCGCTCGATAGATGTAGAAAGGTTGTTAGACAAGAAGCAGAAAAGTTCTTGTGAATCAGACGCGAAAGAATCCAAAGGGGCCGTGGAAACGCATGGTATGAATTTAAAACTGCTTTTAGTTGCCTGTCCGCAAAGAGACCTGATTTCAAGCGGTACATGTAGTATATCGTTCGCTGTGAGTACATGCCTGCGATCATGCCGACAAGAATTCGCAGGGGTTACCGCACAGGAGTTCCGTGCAGCTATAAATCTAAGTTGTACCCTCAAACGGTGCGGTTGCGTCGCCCCCAACGCCAACAAGTGGCACTGGGAGTGAGCAACGCGAAAGGAATTTCGCCTCTTTTTATCTGCCACGAACGAACCTATTTCGACGCGGCTGCACTTGAATCCGAAGGCGAACAGTTGTAACAGTGGGGAAGTATATACTTTCCGTTAACAGTCATTCTGGCGAGATGAAGTCATCCTTCGTTTGCTGAGATCCCATATCGTTCCGTAATCGTGAAAGATCGTCGGACTGTTGACTCACCTGGTCACCTCGCCCGCAAGTCGTCCGTCTCATTCGCTATTTTCCCCGACAAGAACAGTCGCCACACACATGAGCTTCCTGGTCGAGACGCTGCCTGCTGACGAAGATCAATTTTTCGTCACTGAGATCCTCTCGCTGTTCGACGTCGATGACGAATGCTGGCTGAATGACCCAGCGCTGGAGAAAGCTCAGGCGAAGGCAAGCAATGCTAGGAAATTACAGACCAAGAGTCGCAAACAACAGACAGCCAAGCCACGACGGGGTCGGAGAGTGACGTCCCCCAGCCGCGAATCAGGAACAAAGGCAAAATTGAGCACTTGCGGCGCGAAATCGCGACTCTGGAGGCGGAGCTTGCGATGCTGCAGCACACAGAAGAAGAGACGGCCGGGCATTTAATGAGTCGGGAGGAACGACGAGCAAAATCACTGTGGAAGATCGTCGCCATGAAGCAGAGTCAGGAGCGGGCGCGCAGAAGACCGCAACAAGGCGCTCAAGAGACTACTGACTGCGCAGTACGCGCTGACCTCGTCTTTGTCGGGTGTGCTCGGTGAATGGACGAATCTGCCCACCCCACTAGCGTGCGTATTTAGTCGTTAGAAGCGTTGCCTACAATTTAATTCACATATTTCATTCCTCATTTACCGAAGGCCCCAGCGTGAAGTGCTCGCTCACCCACGGAGCAATCATCGTCCTCGCATAATCAGCGCACTTCAGTTATTGTGCCTTTCTGTCTTTTGCCGGACTTGCAAACTTAACTCGGTCTTAAAAACGACCTGGCCGACAGCTGCTCAAAAGAAAATATGACTACACTCCTGGACAATATGTTCGATCGGACGCAAGTGTCGGACCTCAGCAAATCACTGCCCTTCTGGAAGAAAATCGCTTCGCGACAGTATCAAAGTCGCCTGGACTCGGAACGAGAGAACCGACGACTGCGGTCACTCGTGGCGATGCACATTGGTAGAGCGAAACGCTTGAAAATAGCTTGGAGCAGACAAATGGCTCTTGAGGTACCTTTGTGGCGGAGAAGCTTATGTTCATTGCTATATATTCCGCTATCGCACTTATTGTTTGTATTGCTTTCTTTGGATCTGTGTAGGGAGTTCAAGAAGGGAAAACTGCACCCGCAAGTTCATCAAATGAGTTGGAGTCTCCTGACACAACTGCAGTATTTGAAACTTTGGCCACAAAAGTTGATGCCATCTACGCCGACCTGAACAATTTTTTGAGCGGGTGCCGACAGCATCGAGTGAACCAAATTGCGTTCCTTGACCACTTTGAGACGAACTCATTTCCGTTTGAGCGACAAACTGTTGAAAGTGCAATGTGGCACTCACTTGCTACTCGCTTCAGTGCCCATCAGGTATGGATATTATGGTTTATACTTCGCAGTGTTTGGTGCAAGGATTTATTCAGTTGTTTGCTTCCTTTTCTACTTGCAGCGACAAGTAACAGTGCGTGATGATACGATTACAAGCTGTGTATCCCGAACGATTCGCATAGCAGCTTTGAACGTGCATCTTCGGATTCGATGGGTGGCTAGGAAGTTTCGAGAAGCCGAGCGCACAGTCGTCATTACGAGGGTTTTCATCGAGCCGCAGCAACACGAAATACCCGCCGGTGTTCATTTCGAAGAAACACAAGTGTCCATCGTCACAAGTTTAGCAAAAGAAGATGACGTCATTGCTACTACTGCCTCAACGAACGTCAATACACACGTCAGGGTGACAGGAAATGGCCCCAATGGTGGTAATGGGGATGGGATGCGCTGGTGGACAGCATCTCCTGGTGGTTTTGTAGCGCGGGACGCGTGGATGCAAGCGATTCGAGTCCGCAAGGACGCAATCGAAGATCGCCTGTTCGAGGGTACACGAGCACTCTAATCACGCCAAGTGAGCATTCTTTACCTCACGACAGATAGAGTTCAAATCTCGTCGTAACGATTGACACAATGCTCTCAGACATTACGCTGTTGTGAGTTTATGCCATGTTGTAGTCTGTTCGAGACAGTTTTCATATCATCTGCTAGTTTTGGCCGTAAACGTAATTGTCCGATGAGGTGTCAAAATAAATGGGCGTCAGTCACCAACAATTAGTCATTCCCACCAACGAAAACGAGGAGCTTGTCTGGCGTGACAAGACCAATACAAAATTGTCCAACTTGAAGAGTACGCTAACGTGCGTGCCCACACTCTCAGACACAATGGATACTGTGGTCAAGAAAGAGTATCAAGGCAGATGCATCGAGATGAAGTCGCCCAAAAGAAGCGGGTGCGGCGCAGACAAATTGAGCTCGCCTGCCTTCGACGCGAGTCAAAACGACTTGAAAATGAATTGACCCAGCTAAAGGGGTGCGCGCTCTGCGATGTTCAAGTTCGTCAAGTCCAAGTGATGGAGAGGGCTAATGCCAACATACGCCAGCAAGCCTCACGTTTGCTAATTGGGAGAAGTGGCTTGCGCCCCGAAACCAAGCGAAGCTGTTCACGTGGCAGAACATTGCAGAGCGGCAATTCACGGCAAGGTACCGAGCTCAAAATCACAACCGGGAACTGAGAGATCTTCTTGAGGCTGAACATGACGCTGGAAAGCAATTGAAGGATCTCTTACAGCGTAAGAGCTATCGAATGGTACGGCTGCATTCCTAAATACATCGTTGTGGCGGATTTAACATGGTGTCGACGTACTATGTGTACACCTGTAGAATTTTGCAGATCTCATGCTCAACCAGAACCGGAATTATCCTGCCATGAATGGCTATGCGGTGTTTGAACACCAACAAGCCCAGGCAGAAGATATTCTTCTGGAAGTCGATAAGGTGCTACAAGGAGCCAAATTTGGTGACGCCAGCCCCAACTTTTTGAGTCCTTTCTTGAGACAACAAACAATGTGGATGCCTTTGTCATGCATTCAAAGACGATACTGCCATTCGGGATTCAAGTAGTTGAAAACGCCATGTGGGATGCGTTCACTAGCGACGAGATCGAACAATTCTGCTACTTTCACCGTGTAAGTGATGTCGATTTTCGCACCTGGGAGGAATTTCTGGGTACTTACTTGTGGTGTCGTACAGGTTTGCGAGCGGTCTGCGTCTACATGTGCACAGTCATTTGGAACCCGCTTCTCTGCAGGCGGATTTGACGGGAGTGCTCATGTGAAGGCCACGCTTAACCGTTATAAGGATGGTTCACGCACGATAATCACCTGGGCTGCACTCTTGAAGCCCACCGAGTTGAATGGCAGCAAGTTGTGTGGAGTTAGCTGCCGTCAAACTGGTTGGATTGAGTTGTCGGAGTTAAGTGCAGGGGAGCTGAATTCTACAGTTAGTCGCTCGTACTCTCGCCTGACTCTAGAGCTGAAAGATGGCAGCGCAGCGAAGAAGAGTTCTCATATCCAGTCGCTTCTCAACATTGCCAAGCCAATTCACGAAAAAGTAACGGCACTTTTCTTTTCGATGATCTCGAAAAATCTGCTCGAACAGGACTGGAAACTCAATGAGCAATGGCAGACTGTATAGCTGTTTCTGCGAATCAACACAAACAAGATAAAACGTCGTCGGGATGACGTTGCCAATACAGGTTTCGATTTGCTTTGTTTGCTCGCTATAGAGGCTGATCTGTTTGAGCATGACAGTCGCTACTACAGTATTTAGCAGCAGAAAACGCTTTTGCTGTATCATTGTGACCTCTTCCTTTAAGTGGAGTAGCTGACGTACACAAAACCCTGGGCTCACCATCTGCATTTCAAAGCGTCTGCGCACATTATCTTGAGCCACAGCTTCAAGAATTGCCAGCTGTTCATGGGCGAGATTACACTGATGAGAGCTTATGCCATTTTGCAATTCTTACCCTATCAACGCTCAGAGCACAACCACCGCACATATTTCTTGTCCGTACTGGTAACATTCTAGGGCTCCGATCCCGACACTCGACTCTCCAAGTGGAATAATTCCTAGTATTTTTACGTTTTTTATCCCGACATATTCTCAACCACAGATGACCAACCTTCACATAGTGCCTGCGCTGCATCCATACAGCCCTGCAATCGACATCTCCATCAACAACAGCAAACAAGTCAAGACGAGGAGAAAAATGCGTCACCTGTCAGTCTTGACGGCATTACAGAACTTGAGACCACTGCAAAGCGTGATAAGACCAAGAAGCCAACGAAAAGCGCGTGCGGCGCGAAAAGTAGAGCTCGAATTCCTCCGATGTGAGTCCAAAAGGTTGGAGGAAGAGGTGGCTCAACTCATGGAGTTGCGCAGCCAACATATCGAAACCAACGGGGTTCCAGGGCCAAGTGACGGAAAGTGTCAAAGCAAACAATTGTCGCTCTTGCCTACCCACGGATATCGTGTGATTGCGCCGCGCAAACAAGTGAAGCGACTTGTGTGGCAAGAGATAGCCGAGCGGCAAGTGAAGGAACGATGGCGGGCTCAAAAGCTAAACGAGAAAATGCGAGCACAACTGATGACCGATTAGGAACTAGGCAGACAATTTCACATTCTGTTGCAGCGTCGCCCCAATCCGGATGTACGTAATGAACTTGTTTTATCCATTGATTCGCCTATTATCTATTGGTGACATCAATATGTAGTCTGTTTTGTCGCTTATGCATGACCCAAGTGTGTCAATCAAGGATGAAGACAAGATTTTCAAGTATCAGATATCTCTTGCGGAAAATGCCCTCTTGGGGATAGATGAAGTGCTGCAAAGCCCTGCGTTCAAGGACCCGGGTGTGTACTTTGTCAATACCATTGAGGAAAAGAAAAACGACTTGAAAGCATTCGTCATGAAATCCAACATGGCTATCCGTTTGGGATCCAAGTTGCAGAGAATGCTCTATGGAATCTGCTTGGCGGCGATAATTTTGAGCAGCATTGCTACGATTATCATGTACGCACCGGATATTATTATGTGTGGGCATTTCGTCAAGGATTAATCAGCATTTGTTGCGCTATTAGGTGGCGATCAAGTCGGATACTGTTGTGGCTCGATCATTCGGTGTTCGCTCTGCCATCAACGGAGCAGATGTGGATTTCCGTGTCAAGTATACGCTCTGTCGGTTCAAAGACAGCACCCGAACTGTAATCGTGTGGGTTGTTCGTCTTGAGCCGGTCCAGGTGGCTGGCCTCCCATATCGTGGAATTCGGATGGAGCAAACAGGATGGATCCAACTAAGTAAGCAGGGGACAGGGGACACGAGCTATACCCACGCGCACTCTCACTCTCACTCGTTTGACAGTGGTGGTTGAAGGCGATGCAAGTGGTAACGAGTTGCAAATTAGATCATTGTTTGATCTTGCCAAACCGATGCACGAACAATCGTTGGCTTTGTGCTCCTCCATTCTCGAGCTGGCATTCATCGAAGAGGACTGGAAGCTAAATGGGTGTGCAGTTGCAGTGTAAACAGATCGTATGCAACCTCATTTCCAACAAAAAGACATAATTGCTAACAAACAGATAGTTCACTATTGTAAGAGCTGACGACCGATTAAGCCAATCCAGAGCTACATCTCACAGACCAGAAGTCCATTTTGCCATCGATAAAAACATCTTACTGCGTGCACTGTCCAATCGACACAGATGCTCTATCTACCTGGCTGAATTTACATAGAGGCGAGTAGTGTTTTTAAGATACTTAATCAACTTTTTCCTCCTCCATTCGACACAGATGCATGGTCGTTATTGAGCAACTAAGTCGAGGATTGCTTTGGTGCTTGCTGGCGCCATTTATTTTTATTATGAAAGGCACCAAGAACGTCCTATCTTTTGTGGAAATATCGAATTCAATGAGAGCTTAAGCTGATCGCAATGCCTCTTTCCGCCATCGATCCAAGGGCTTCACGCTCGCTCAAATCGCACACTGTAATGGGTCTAGTCATCCCATTACATGAGGTGCTGGTGTGGGACACACCACCTTCTGAGTTCCTTGTGGGTAACAGTTATCTGTTATGATATTTGGTAAATAACCGATACCCACATGAACTATTGGTGTATAATATTGGATATCTCGGTACATTCCCAACACAAATAATGGGTACGCGGTGACATAATTATCCATCTATTCAGGCATAGTGACCAGAAGAACACTCTCAGTGCCATCAGTAATAATTAAGGACTGCCATCATGACCGACAAAATCGATAGACCAAAACGCGTGAGAGGAGAACGGGAGCGACGCCAAGATGCGCAGTGGCGGCAGCGCAAGAAACACGAGAGGGAGGAGCTCCAGAGGACTGCACAGACTCTGATGTCGCAATGGACCCAGTTGCAGCAAGCCCAAGGGCTTCTGTCCTGCGTGGGAGAATGCAAAGTAGACGTTGATAACACAGAAATCAGTTGGAATGGAGACGATATGACCAGTCCATTGGCTAAGAAGAGGAAGACCACCCCAGAGGTGGAAACGAGTGTGTGGCAGAGGAAAGCAACTGCGATGCGAAGAGAACGAATGCAGGCAGAGTTGCAGAACGTGACACTTAAAAAGCAGTAGCTTTGGAGACAAAAGCAGCGAAGTCTCTCCGTGAGCTACTCAACAAGAGACCTTCGCTACCAGTAAGCACATGCACTCACTCTGCTGTAAATGGCAGCGTTTGACCAAGGTGTTGTTTTTCTTGTTGTCCAACCAGCGGTCTGTGATCGATAACTTAAAGCAATCAGTCTGTGCTCAACCACCGCCGCAGTCCCCCGGTGTTCTCAATGCTGTAATCCGACCACGCTCCACATTAACCCTACTGCTGTCAAACAAGAGATTCAAGCTAGCTTGAAGCGGATGTACGCGCAGGCAAGCACTGTTCTTGACTCGTCTATGTCTGATCCGAGTCTGTCCTTCAGCTTTGGTGTTCGGCTTGATCCGACTGCTGGACTTACTATACATGTGACATCGCTAACCCCATTAAATTGCAGAGCTGACCACGCCGCCAAGTTGCTCGGTCTGAGTTGCCAAATACCACATTCGAATGGACTGGATAGTGCTTGCAGTATTCCGGTAAGACGCGAGGCGCAGCGTGCCCAGCTACATGAAGTTGTAACTAGTTGTCATTCGTGTTGTTGTTTTGGCTTCAGGAACCTCGGGTGACTGGTTGCAAAAGCGATGGACAACAATTCACCGTTGAGATGGGTTCTCCTACCAGACCGTAATACTAGACGGATTTAACTCCATGCACAGAAGCAATGACGACGATCGGATATTGATCTTGTGGACGGCTATATCGTTCGACAGATGCGGGGCTCTTTGCTTTCGAGAATGCTCCTGGCTGTCCGTTCTTCGATCACCATCGAATCCGGAGCACGAGTCTGTAATCCGATCGCACTACACGGTCAATGCTGAAAAAAAATTGACTTCGCTGTAATTGATGGAGAACACATCGATCGAGTTCGCGACCGTGCACTGCATGCATTGGGGAAGCGGATCCAACAACGGTATTTGGCAATGCAGCGCAGACTCTTACGCAGCACAGGACAGGGGATCTCATCAATTTTATCGGAGCGTGATTCACTGCTGACGGTAGAGATATCGGGTTGACTGGCCGCAGGGATTAAAACGCTAGTTACTGATGACAATGAGTTCAAGAGAGCGAACCAGATCCAACTTGTGCTTTCCAAACGTAGAATACCGTAACAGTGTCTTACCTTCGTCCCTCTGCACACAGCGTGGGGCAAATAACCCCAACGAACGCTCGAAGCCTGCTATCTTCAGTTCACTTCCCAATCGTCAGTGCTGCTGTCAGGTGAAAACCAAAAAATGCCTCCGTGTGCATCGAATGATCTCCCACGTTCTCAACTACCGATTTGTGGCGAATGCATCAGCGCCAATAGATGGACCACCATAGCAAGAGAACAAATACACAAGCGAGGATATAGCAGTAACATGGTTGACCGAGATCACACCAGGAGGGTGGAATTCATGTTCATACTCGACAATCCTAGGGTACGTAGCATAGAGCACACGTTATGACGGACAATTGAGCGAGTTACTTCAACGTGCTGTTAGACCGCCAGTTACACCCAGTTGTTTGCGGTATTCGCAGACGCACGGCTACTTTTTGCTGGTGTTGTTACCCAAAGTCAGCAGAGAGTGAGACTGCAAAACGCGCAGCACAGCGCAAAGTTAAAGATTTACCTGGTGTCAAATATCATGTTGCTCTCGGTGATACCCAGACCATAATCGCACCCTAGAGAGGGGTCAAACAACAATATAAAGCACCAGGCTGTATCTGTGAGCGCATTGTTGATGCTTGCACTGCATCTACGCAGCAAAAAATGGTAGTGGCATATATGCTGAATATTAACCCGGAGATGAGGGCTTCCAACTTCTTCGACATCCATGTGCACGACGTTGGTCTGTGTTGCAATGATCTTGAGCTGCAACTTGCAAACTTCAGCCCCGCAGTTTTTGACCGTGGTGCCGAGCGCTCAAAAGTGTTGAGGAGCTCGCTGCCCGGCAGCGTGCCGGTGCTTTGGCCATCGGGGAATGCTTACAGCCGATCGTGCTAGATACACAGGCAAGATAAATGCTTATTGCACTCGTACCCTTGAAAAACGCCATTATGAACTGGAGTTAAAGAGGTTATAGAATCAAGTACACAACTTGGGCAGTTCTGTCCGGGCGCATTACATCTCGGCTGATGCGTGGCGGCGTAGGGCCTCCACCAAGGCAGTTGTCTTGACACACCTTCAAGCCATGAGTGCTTAATGCAGGTTTCCTCGCCGCGAAAGTTGGTGCTGCCTTGAATCCGCTGCGCTGGAAATACCAGCACACCTATTATAATTGCTAGAGCTAATGACCCAATATGTGTTGCCAGTGTGCACTGGCATGCACGAACAGGAACTGCACTTGCAATCTCATTGGCACTGATATTGACAATGACATTTCCTCCACCATCGCTTTCTCAGGGTTGCTTGATGAAGAGAAGGTAGACCTGCATACGTTTGCCGTCGACCTGTGACGACGGGCACACGTCATGGCCCGGAAATGTACGAGCTGGGATTGTTGACAAAAAGCTTGCATAATAGATAGTGTAGCACCAGAGGAGGGTTCCTCGGCAAAATACTTCTCAGGCACTTGTAGGTAGACCTGTCGCAGTAAGTCGACTTGGTTCACATGGACCTTGAGCAATTCGTCACAACGTTTTTGAAGCAATACCCCAGTCCATGCCATAACATTCGCCGACGGATGGCCTTCTCTATCTTCATTAGCCGTTGCTTATCCGCGATGTGCATCGGGATATACCACACCAACTTGATGATGCTTTGTGGGCAAATGCTGCAGAGCTTCTTCCGACGGTTCTTCAGACCATTGTAGTCCTCGCAATGTCCCCATTTCATCACGAAAAAGGGTCCGTTCTCACCGGTCAAGACGGATAAAAACGCGATAAGCATCAGATACACGCACACCATCATACGTCTTGTTGTTGTGCAGTCGTCCTTGCGTTTTTCGATATCCCAAGCAGGTTCCTGAGGGCTAGTGCCGTTCAAACAAATTCTCGTCGCGACCAATTTCCGCATGAATCGCCTTCCGCATACAGGGATGCTCGAGAAATACCTTCAAAGAAAAGCGCTCCTCTGCTTTCATCCCTATCATTTGCCGCATTTCCTGCTTACTACCCGAGCCTTGCATCCGGACTAGCGACCTTGTCACGTCGGCGAGCTTCACCCACGGCTGAGGATAGTCTTTTTGGGTCTCTCCTTTGTACTCAACGTCGTCAAACGACGACTAGTACCGCGAAGTCACCTCTCTGTTGATCACTTTGTCTGGCATTTTGAAGAATGAACATTGGCCTTTTGCCTCGGACGTGGCAAGACCTTGGGGTCCAGGCGGAGGCGCTGTGCACTCAGCCCCTCCTCGCAGCCGACGTGGTGCAGGCTCCAAGCGCCACGCCAAGAGCAAACGGCAACGAGGAAGCGGCGAACTTCAAAGGGATCAGTGAATACGAACAAGACCGAGAGCAGCACCAAGCGTGGGTACGCTTCGGTGAAAATGAAGCTGGAAATGTTTTGCACGGACGCGGGGCTGGCACTATCGTGGGAGGCGACTGGAGCTGCATAGACTACGATGGATTCATCAAGAAGTTCCCTGGTGGACCATCAAAGCGTCTGGAGCTGCAAAGTACTGTTGCGTGGAGCCTGAGGACGAGTACTCCACTAGTCGTGCACACTTTGGGTGCACTAGCAGGAGGCGCCTATGGCCCCTCGCAGCAGTATCAGCGCCATTAGTGCCATGATGCGCTCGCGGAAGGTTTACTCTGTTCTACACAAGAAGGAATGATGTGCAACCGTCAACTGCGATGTCAATGCCTCGTGGAACATCTTGCTCATGTTTCAGCGGTCATTGCGCGGTCCACTACGTTTGCCAGCTTATTGCAGGTCTCAACGACACTAACGCAACTCGAAGAAGCTATCCTGACGCCGTCCTAGACGGTTGTCAGATCATTGCTGGACGTCCTCGCGCGGGTGAGGGTTACCAGTAATGTCATTGGAGATGGTACTGATTGCATTGCTAAATGGCACTTCGGTGGGCTACACTGCTCCGCTTTGGTGGTCTTGTCCAGCAGTTGTTGTTCATAGCGAGGGCATCATTCCAGTCCACCCATGGTAAAAAACGGGTCAATGCGCAAATACCACATGTGACCTCCATCCCTAAAATTGATAATTTTGTATTGTTTAACGCCTCACCAAAGAGGGGGCGTCGACCTTAGACTCAATTGCCACAAATAATGCGTGGATGAATTTTGCGGTGACTACGTCGCCGATTGTGTCGTCAAAGTGCCTGTGGATGAAGTCTGAAAAACCAGTGACGTATTTGAGCAACTTGATGTTCCCCATCGTACTTGAAACCTGTGCTAATGCTACTGCTGGCGTTCATTCTATAAGTTCCCTCGCCTCGCCCAAGTCACTTTGATTCGCGTCTCACGTAACAGTCTCCGATATGTGTGCACCAAACAAGACGGCGCCTCCACCGCCCCCCAACTGGTATGACAACTGCCTCTGGCAGCCCAAGCTCATGTACGCCATCTCCAATGTGCAGCAATCGTCGGTTGCCATTTTCCTGGCTGTGTACTACCAGCAGACGGCTGGCTTCTCCAAGGTGCAGATTGGACTACTACAGACATTGCCTTGTGTCTGTGCAATGGTGTCGCCTCCGATTTGGGAGCAGCCGCTGACTACATTCGCAACCAGCGACTTGTGCACAACTTCTGCATCATTTCGGGTGGTCTGCTCATGTTCTCAATTCAGTACTTCTACTGGTCCTACCATTGGACGCTCTTGATTCTGGTGCTCGCCAACTTCCAGTCCATGCCTGCTGGTTCGCTCATGGATCACGCAGTTTTGGACATGATCGAGAAGGTTGGCGGTGAGTATGGCAAGCAGCGGCTCTTTGGTGCTGTCGGCTGGGGTACTGGCGCGTACATCACTGGGCTGGCTGTTGCAGCTGCTGGTATTTCCTGGGCATTCAACATCAGCATTATCTTCATGGTGCTTTCGCTTCTGGTATTGCGGACAATTCCACCGGTTAAACACATACACCACGAGGAGCACAATTCTGCGTTGGAAGAAGGTGGCAAGAGCGCGCGCCCTCCGACGTTTGCTGACAACTTGCGCCGTATTTGCGAGAAGAGGGATGTGATCATGCTGCTTCTCGTCGTCGTGTTCATGGGTCTCATGTACGGCGTGCTGTCCAGCTTCCTTGCACTTAATTTGTTCAACTTGTCCGGCGGCAATGCACAGATTGTTGGTATTGCCATCATGTGCGAGACACTCTCGGAGCTTCCTGCGTTCTTCTTCTCGCACGCCATCATCAAGAAGCTCGGTACGGTTAAGGTGCTGCTAGTGTCAATTACCGCGTATGCGCTTCGGATCACGTACTATTCGGTGATGACAAATGCGTGGAGTGCCATCCCGTTTGAATTTCTGCACGGCTGCACGTTTGACTGGCGTGGGCTGCCTGCACACAGTACATGTACGCCGCTGCACCCAAGGGCTGTGAAGGAACAGTTATGGGGCTTCTGAACGCGACACAGAATGGCTTGGCTCGGGCAGCTGGCACAATGATCGGTGGATACTTCTACCAGCACTACGGTGCGCGGGTGATGTGGGCTGTAACGGATCTGGCAGTGCCTCTTGCACTGATGTTCCTGGCAGCGTTTGCTTACCTGAAGGCCGAATACAATGAGGTTCTGGAGGGTGACGATGTTGAGGCAGAAGAGTCTGAGATGTTCTCACCGCACCATCACTCTAAGATCAATTCCAGCGCACCGTCATATGATGAGATTGAGTAGGCAATGCATACGACATTCTGGTAGGAAGCGTACAAATACATTTGCTTTAACGGCTATGCACGAATTCTTGTTGACTTTGGCTGCAGATATTTCAAAAATCGTCCAGTCCATGGACGCGGAATTTCGTTGTATTTTCGCTATCATTTCTCACCTGCTGATGGATGAATTGCTACAAAACCTTCCGGAGCCGAAGGACGTGGTGCCGCTGACGCTGGAGGAGGCGCTAGAGTTCATCGATTCTTGTGAATTGCTGCCATGTTTCGACAACGTTAACAATGACTCTCCGGAAAGTCAGACTATCGCTGCAGAAAACGAAACATCTCAACCGATGATCCCGAAACACAAGAAGCGAGTGCGAAACCCTTTGAACGACGTCCATAGACGACAAAGGAAGAAGGCAGAACGCCTTCAGTTAAAAGAGCAAGTGCGAGATTATGAAGTTTTGGTTGAACGTCTTCAGCAGGCAAGAAAATCCAACAATGAAGGTGTCGGTGATGAAACTGGGACCAGCACGTTGTCCCAATGCAGCACAGAATCTCCTTGGCGGCACATTGTCGTGGAGGAGGAACAGAAGCGGCGGAAAGCTGAGGACGTGAATGACAAACTCAAGTCGCTGCTGGTCGAGAGACTGCAGATGACAGAGGCAATCCGTGACGTCTTAATGAAAAAGAGCGCACGTCTAACTGTAAGTTTGATCCACACCGGCCACACACTTTGCGTTTGGGGATAATTTCGTATTAACCAGTTTGTAATGTGCTATGATAGAGGCTCGACCCCACTGAGGACCTATACTGTTTTCCTCTCCAGTCGAGTCCCCTGCAGTCGAGCTTACCGGAGTATGATTTCACAACCGCAGAACTACAAAGGACTGTCGGTCAAACTTTGCCTCTACCGATACCGTGCTTGGCCCTATCTCCATTGATGCATTCAATGCTTTGGAGTCGATTTCGAGAGTTAAGCACGATCGGACAACTGGAACATGCGTCGAGTTAATTACCACCACTCCACTTACTTGCAAGCTCAATACTGTTAAAACTATTTTGTGGGAGATTATTATGGACAAGCAGTGGCCCGGGGCGCAGTCCAGGTTCATCCTCAAGGTGCGCTCATCTAGCCCAACAACTTGTGCTATTATTTTTCGAGTAGTATTTACTTGGCTAATCCTGTGTTGTAATTTGTAGACTAAGCAGTGCTCTCCTCAATCGGTGGAGTTACGATTCTCGATGAGTTTTGCGCATCCCCAGGTGACGCAGATAAAGTTGGAGGGTGCAACGCTACTCGAAATACGAGATGAGGAGCATCGTTCAGTGCTAGCTTGGACATCGATAGTTGTGCATCCGAGTGACCAGCTTCGGTTTCGGTCTCAAGGATGGGTTGTTGTCTTGAAGTCCCCAACTGATGCCCAGGGAGCTTCTGCAGTGCGAATGTGTTGCCGTGTTTCAGCAGAATGTGCAAATACGAACGATACGCTGATGGGAAAAACTCGAAGTATTATCCTTAGGTCCATGGGCGAGCGAGTGAAAAGCAGGCTCGAGGATGTCCAGAAACAGCTTCTTAGCCGAACAGGACTACAAGAACGCCTATTCATATAGGTAAGGAAGGGAGCTTTAGGTGAAGAACAGTCATGCATCTTATCAGCTCATGTGATATTTCCTCGAATCTGTTAGAAACCCCAAGCTGCAAGTCGATAACTAGATAACACAGCGAATGGAGTTTTCTGTGTCTTGAGATCTCTGGTGCATGGTAAACGCCACATCATTTCCCAAATGCTGTAAAAGCGTCATCATTCAAACTGCATAATCTTGGCGACACCTCTCCCAATCAAAATTAAACAATTTTCCACGGTCTCTTACAGCCCAACAGAAATCAAAGCACCCGCTCGACCATGGACGATGCAGCCACGCTGTCTGAAGTACTGATACTACTGGACTCAATTGACAGTAACGAAAGTGATGTCAGCTCCTCTGGGGCGTCTCCACTTGAGAGCGATGACGCCTTTGATTCTACCCAGCGACCCCTCAACATGCAAGTCCATTGCCAGCCCCAAAGACAACAAAGGAGAAGAAGGATCGCAGACGAAAAGAAGGCCCGGTAGTGTACTCGACAGACCTGCAAAGACGTAAGAAGGCGGAGTTGCGAACCTTACGGACAGAAGCGCAACTGCTGACTGCCCAATTGCAGCGTTTGCTACAATCTCGTTTCTACCGCATCGCAACGCCAGTTATTGGCCTCGAATCGGGACAAAATACCGGGCACGGGTCTGGATGGCACGCGCTTGCAATCATCGAGAGTGAAAACATGAACGTGCGGAGCGTACTAATCGTGAACTGAAAGCGATCATGGAAAGACAGCGAAAGGTGCAAAGCTCGCTTCGAAAAGTGCTTGAGAAAAGTAAAGCGACAGAGGTAGTGCATCGCTCTACTACGTATAGCTGTTGTTGCAAGATGGTATTACGGAGGTTTGACGTTCGTGTGAATGTTTTTCTTTCTTCTTTCTAGTGGATGGATCTGTTCTTTGAGCCGCAGCCAACGTCTGATCGCCCCTTTACCAGTTTGATTTCAGCGAAGCAATACTTGCCGAGCTATCGGGGAGCCTGGAGCGACTACGCTTGCAAACCAACACAATGTTCTCGGCGGTGGGTGACGATATTTCGATAAGTTGCAACACTCGGAGTAAGCCTGACAATAGGGGTGGCGTTAGCTACATCAAGACAACTTCCATCACTCCAGTGGCGTGCGCGGTGCAGAAAGCTGGGGAGATTTTGTGGCACCACATCACTACCAAGAAAAACATGGATATCGATAAATCCTTTCGCTTTGTACGTCAGTGTATTGTCGTGGCTGGAGTGGATATTGTATGCGTACTGACTGTAAAGCTATTGATTTGAGCGTTTATAGATTCGTACAAGGGATCCTAGGTCACTCGAGAGAAACTGCTTGGCTGCTCTACCCCATGGGACTGGCGAGGTCCTCAACCTTGACGGGGTAAATGTTGTTCGGAAGTACGAAGAAGAAAATCAGATCGTTCTGGTCGGGACAACTTCGTGGTTTCTTCCCACAGGGGGTCTACAATTCGAAGATCATCACTGGACAGTCATTTCACCTTCACCTGTGGACTCGCTGCATGCTTCTGTTGTTCAGAGTTGTTATCAATTACAAGTTAAGCACGTAGATACAGCAGCGGTGATGCGAGCGGACTTGGATCATACGCGAGAGGTGGTGTTCAGCTCGATTAGCAAAACTGCGCAACGTCCTGCAGCTACAGCAGAACGTTCTACTCGATAAAGTTAATCCCATGGGTGGCTAACATCTTGTAAATTTCTTAGAGTTTGTTTGAAGCGAATCAGCGCGTTTGGCGACGGAATTGCTAAAGAAAATATAAACTACATGTACTTGTGGCGGTGACAAAAGCGTTTGTTTTTTCGTCACAGCGCATTTTTGTTGGGATTAATTTTAAGAACATCTTTCCCATGAGTTCGACTACAATTGCTAGAAAAGTTACTGCCACTTACGAGCTGAAAATCTATTGCGTTGTCTGCTGAGTCTACGACCCTCGCGTATCCAAAACTGTGCTCAGGAATTTGTGTACAAGGCTCCTGCTTAAAGAGGACCAATAGCACTTATTTTATTCGTAATAAGATAACTTGCTTTGAAAATGAACATTACGCTTACATGAATATGTATACCAGCTTTGGAGTTGCACCAAGAAGGCATTTTGCTGCCACATCGTATCCGATACTTATTACAGATTGCTCTTGTGCTGCACCGACTGGTCCAAAAGCACGTTCTCAATCATGTCATGACTTGCAGAGATATTAGCAGCAGTTGCATTGAGCACGAATTCCGTAAGGGCCCCTGCCTTCACATCGTCGTTCAGCGTCTGGTCTGACAGATCTGGGCTTATGATGTAGCACGTTTGAAGCAGTGTGTAGTCTTCGTCATCACTACCACTTGAGGCATGAGCAGGTGGCTTAACGACCACGTAACCTTTCTCCTCGAAGTGAATACCTGCAAAACGCTTGTTGGAGAATTCGAGTGGCTCAATGTGCGAGCGCCACACCACTACCACACGTTCTTCCTCAATGTAGCGACGCAGGATCTGTTTCACGTTGAATCCAGCAGTGGTCTTTGTCTTGGCATCGTACATCTCCATCCCGAAACATTCGACCATCGTGTCTTCCGTCGACTCGATCGTGCCAGCAGTTTTTGAATGATGCCACCGATACGGAACGTCCGTGCCCTTAAAGTGCTGCCACACAGCCTGGCCCGTGGCATGCATACCAAACGGCAGCATCTTGTTGACAAAAATCTCCAAGTGCATGCCATCGACGCCGTCGCGCATTTGAGCGTTGCTCTTCGGGGCCTCCGTCCTGCCAAGACTGTTAGCCTCGAACACGGCGTCAATCTCACGATACGAAGCCTCCACACCAGCAAGCAGAGCTTCGAAGATTTTGGCATCAACAGCAGGTTCCGAAAGCGGGCGTACGTGAGTGTGCTTCGATCGTTTGTTGCTGCCGCAGGACTCCATGGCGCGCAGCACCGTGCGCTTCTTGAGGATCTGCTCCATACTCTTGGCGATCTTGATCTGACCTTCCAACACCATCTTGAGACGAGCGTTTTCTCGCTCTGATTTCACTCGCTTCTGGAGTTGTCGCCCGCACATTTCCTTCCACACGCGTGGTACTCCATCGTCATGGTCGGCTGTACAGGGGTTGTCAAACTCCCAGACGTTAGTGCTAGGCTCGTACTACTGCCCTTAATCTCTTGTAGTCGTTGAAGTTCCAACTCCATATCCACAACAGTCTTCCGGAGGTAAAGTAACTCCAGTTTACGTTCATTGCGCGCCTTGTTGGGGTTGTATCCCAGAGGTTTCTTGCGTGTGTATGCTTTCTTCTTACCGGTGGCAGCGTTCTTTGGCTGAGGTGGAGGACAGGGGGCCACTTGATGGTTGAAAAGACGCTGTACAGTCTGTTTGAGGGCAGTAACAGCGTTAACGCTTGAAGGAGTCTTGTCAGAGAGAGCAGGCAGCTCTGCACTCAGCGCGTCCAGCACTTCGGCGGCCTCGGGGTCATCGAGACGGGAGGACGACGTCGTTTTCATCGTTTGGGGCCCAGTTCTCATGTTGAAATGGTGGCAGCGGTTCTGGCTGCTCGACGAACGCCAACGCAGCCGCTAGCGTCTCATCGGCCTCGCCTTCTAGCAGAAACGCCATGTAGTCCTCCTCGTAGCTAGTCTGCAAATCGGAGAATGAGGAATCTCTTCCATTTTTTCTATCATTCATCACACTTCATAGAGCCACAAGAATAAGCGCCTTACAAACTCCCATAACATCACGACTCCGACCACACCAAAAACTCCGACCAGCTTTCGACCACATCTACGAATTTGTATATAATACAAAATACTTGTTGTGTGTAAGAAGTAACGTAAAAAGTAAATACGCTATTTGGTGAGCAGCTGCTAAGACAGCTGTTAAGAATGACTGGCTGAAGCAAGTTCGGAATAGAAGGCAGCGTGCGCCAACGCGACCGACGAGCTCAGTGCACGAGTGACCATCTGAAAGGATGAATTGAGGGAGGGTGCCGCGTATCGGTGCCCTTTAGAGGGTTGTCGCTCCACGAAGAACTGTGTGAGTTAATGCTCCCTCGTGCACTCCAGGCTAAGTATTCTTGCGTTGAAATTAACCTTGTCCTCACAGGCACCGACGTAGCTCAATGGTAGAGCACCCGAAAGGGAAGGTGGTGGTTCAATTCCCCCGTCGGTATCAATCACCGTTTTTTTTTTTTTGGTATGTAAGACAGGCTGATCGACGCCGAATGCAACAGAGCGCAAGGCAAAGGGACACTACATGTGGACAGGATGTTGCGAATGGGCAATGCAGCGCGAACATTGTTCTAACGGAGCTTAAGGTGCGTTTGGATGTTTAAACATGAGAGCTAACTGATAGATGATCTTTCCACCAGTGTAACTCACGGAAGAATGCCCACAAGAGTAGGTAAGAGTTCAATTCGCTCCGCTGTTAAATATTTGTGCTTGTGTCTCTGTGCGCATATGTATTAGTGACTTATGTCATGCATTCAGGTGTGTGTATATATGGGTGAACGGTAAATATAACAGGATACTTGTGGCATTTGACCAGTTAGTTGTGTTGTATTTGCTTATGACTTATGTGATTGGATTTGGTTGTAGTGTGCTTTGGAAGTGCGCAGGTGCAGGGTCTGCGATCCTCCCGATCGCAAGTAAACGGTGAAATGCGTAGATGTGCTCATTCAGAGCTCCCTTGCGATGAAGCTGCCTCAGTGCTTTGAGCACGGCGTTGCTTCCGGTCGAAGGTATATTTTTGCCCCGAAGAAATTCCAGCAGGTAAGTCGCAGCTTCATCCCCTATGCTCTTGACTTGATTCTTGTAGTCTTGCGCACTCTCATCTAACATGAAGCCGTCTGCGAGAAATAGCTTCATGTATGCAACAAGCCTGTTTGCATCTGATTTTTATGCTTGTCTTTGCTGTTCCAGCCTCGAGGTGTCTGCACGTACCACTCGAACCATGTATCACCCAGAGGAGTCGTCCTTGTGCGCCTTCTTTCTTCACCGGTACGTTTGCATCTGGGCTTAGCGGTCTCTTGGTTGCTATCTGACTTGTGGCTTCGGTCGTCTCATGTTGTGGCTGTTTGCTTGTAGCTTCTAGAGAGCTCACGCGAGCTTCTAGACGACGGTTGATGTCGACTAACTTTTCAATCAATGCACTGTGATGATTTAACGCAGCTTGTTCTTGGGTTTGCTTCTCGTCTTGCATGTCTGAGCTTGGGTGTTGTGTTTCTTGTGTGAGGTACTGCGACCATGATAGCAGATCCGTCATCGTGGCCCCAGTAGCCTCGACACAGCTCAAGCTGCACTACTGCAGGGCCGGTAGGATTGACTTGGCAAGTGAAGGGTAATGGCGGATGACGATGGCAGTCAGCACGTCCATCACTGCACCACTGACGTTGAAGGCCTTGTTACCCATTGTGTGACTTGCATTGAACAGCTTGTCTCTCACGTCGCGTATATGTTCTTGTGTAGTGGTATCAAAGCGGTCCAGCGAAGGAAGCGAAGTGGCTTTGGCTTGGATTCATTCCACTAAGCACCCTGGCAACCTGGTGATCTTCTTTGAGTGTGTTGAAGACGTATGCGAATGCCTTGTTTGTTGTGGTCAGATTCCAAGCGCCCCGGTCGAAGATCCACTGCGCGCTCAGCTTAGAGTTGGCGTTGGCATGCTGAGCTCCACCGCGTCTGAAGGAGTGTGAAGTCAACGACGCTTCGACTCCAGCTGGCCCAGCGACTCGGTCAAGAAGTCGGTTTACCAGCGCATGTATTCCGAGGGTCGATGACGAGTGCGTTGGTTTCGAATTTGCTGGCGCGTTGCAGATGGCGGAGACAGCGGATCTTCAAGCAGCTCGAGAAGCGGGATTGAGGTTGAGATTTCTCGTGGGACGTCCTTCCCCAGGTAAGTGGCTCAGCAGTGCAGCGCATGGTGATCCCTGTGTGATTAAGGCTAATGCGAGGGCCAGCAATGGACATGTTGCGTAGTCTGCATCAGGGAATAGCGACAATGCCTGCTCTTCGGATGTCTTGATGCGAATGAAGCGGATGAAGAAGACATCGCCCGCACCGATGGATATCTGTTGCTTCCGCACGAAGGTCAAGTCTGAGGCGCGTCCAAACAGGTACCACAACAAGCACAGTAGTGCAGCATCTTGGTAGTCCGAAGTAGAGCTTGCGTTTGCATACAAATACAGTACCATCTTCTTCAAATCACCCTTCATGCACGCAGGTGCCTTCTTAACGAACCCTCCGCTCTCGCGCTTAACGCAGTGTTGCTCTAGCGTGCGACCATTCTTCAGCAGCTGCCTCTCCACTGCGCCACACTGCACGGGGTACTCATCCATGAGCCAGCACTTGACTTGTCGATAGTATTGCGCCACCGAATGCCGAGATAGTTGCTTTCCTCTCGTCCCCTCATGGAACGCAAGATGCACGCCGAACTTGTCCATGAGGGTAACCAGAATTGCCCCAGCACGGGAAGGGTCAGCGACGATCAAAAACTCACATACGCCATGTTTGTACCCTCCCCGGAGAGGAAGCGCTCGAAGGCCTTCAACGCAGTTGCCTGCGCTCTTCGTGTTACCTGGCTTCAAGTCGTTCAAACTCATCGCGTTTGGTCGGAAAGCAGTCAAATATGCGTGTAATATGCGGTTGTGAGGAATTTTATATAGCGATACACATATCTGAGGCGGGACTCCGACTTGATACGTCGAGTCGATGGTATACCCGACCTGTCCAGCCTCTATCGCTTTTATTGGATAAAACTAGTCACATGCTGCTAGATGATTGGCTTTTAGTAAAACCTAGCGTTTGATTCGTCAAAATGTGCTAGGGAATCCCATACAAAGAATAAGTGTGGTCGGAGAGATGATGATATTCATCCATATCATAATCATGTGTGGAATGAAGGTTCCTACCCTAGGGAACAGCATCAGTGACGCACGCAACGTGTCACTTCGGGTTCATGTGTGGCGAGCCTAGCATTGCGTGGAATACCCCCACAAGACTTCAAGTTCAAGGCTAATGGGTTGAACCTCAGTGTACCCAAGATTATATATATCAGGATCGTAGATACATCAGGCGCGAGATTTTATGTCGTAAAACCTCAAGAGCCCTTCGGGTGCAACATATATGCAAGTAAGAACAATAAGCTCATTTCAATTCAGTTGCAGCTTTACCTACAACTGTCCAAGTCATCTTATCAAGATAAGAGCATCGTCTCGCTGCTTTGTGAGACCGTTTGCTCTACAAGACCAAAGACCCAGCCCAAGCATCTGGGTCGCCTCTGTGCGAGTTCCGTTCGCTTCAGGCTCCAGCATTGGCTCACACTCCTGCGAGACCGTGCTGCAAACAGCTCCTCTGTTCGGATGTTCGGGATCAGCTCAACGAGCTCTTCGCTTTGGATGAACAGGTTTGGACTCAGTCCTGTTACACCCATTTGCATCATGGGCCGCAAGCGCAAGAAGGACGACTGCGCAGAGGTTAACGCTGTGACGGATGCGCTATTGCAGCTACCGCCTCCGTCGCAAGAACCTCTGTCCCCGCCCACCTATCGAATCAAGGAAATGACCAAGGAGATCAATTCGAGCGTGATCTGCAAACTCCCCGCATATGCAGGCTCCCGTTGCTGGTCGAGGAGATTAAGAAGGTTTGTGTGGTCATGAAGCAAGTTCAGTCGGAAGGCTGGCATTTGGTCAACCTGCACGTGCTGCGCTGTAGCAGGGCTGGCCAATAAGTATGTATATGTATAACTATCCGGCAGGGATTGCGGATAAGCTGCATACATATGAAGCAGGCTGCCTGTGTGTGGT
>VKKV01000316.1:0-24743 GCA_008080845.1 Phytophthora kernoviae | reverse complement strand
CATTCGACACCTCGGTGGGTAAATGAAAATAGGCTTAGGCGTTTTGCAGGCAGCAAAGATTCCTTCATTCCTTGCGGAGAGCTGCAAATCAGAGACCACTTCGGACGTCAAAATGCCATTCGCACACCAAACAAAGATGGCTACAGATCTGACTTCTCCGATACCAACGAGGTCGATGATCAACTGGCACCCAGCTGCTATGGAGGCACCCAGGTGTGTGGATGGCGGATCAAGACGCTACCTGACATGGAGAAATCCGCACCAAAATTATTTTAATAAAGCTTCCTCGCCACGGACAGCAACTTGGACAAAATTTTAGCGCTTGCCATGCTCTTCCGAGACACCAGGCGGCAGACTGCGAAGGTGACATGCGATCCCGACAGTCTGGCTTGTCGGTTGCAAAATGGATGGTGGCTTCAAGCAGTAGACAATGCACTGAGTCATACATCGCGGAGACAATCGTTGACACTGCTCGTACTGCAAGCGAATGGATACAAAATATGTATTCTTCACATTGCAAGAGCTTAATTTGCTTACGACTAGTAAAATCACCGACCTCGCGTTCTACAGTGCATTAACGCTTTCAGTACAATTCTACGTAGTAGCATTGGCCGCACGTGGGCCTCGCGCTACTGTCGTCTTGATTGCAGATCCTCAAGGCGTGTAGATAGGCAATTCTATACTGGTACGATAGTAGATTTTATTCAGACATATTATGGATTCCAGGCGTACATGTATTGATTGAGAAAACTAAAAGCAACAAAGCCCTTGTCGTATGTATCAATCATACAAGTGAATCTCGTTTATTTCTTCTCTCCGCCCCGCCGGCTTTGTTTGCGTTTATCCCCAGTGGAAAAATGAAGTGTGCTGGCGCTGGCCTGTTTGCTGTCCCCCTGGTGCTGCTCGCCCTGGTTGTCGCCACCGTGGTGGTTGTCGCCACCGTGGTGGTTGTCGCCACCCTGGTTGCCCGACGAGGTGCCCGCGGTCGATCCAGGTACATTCGTCACAGCCGACGAGCCAGTGCTCTGAACGGTAGGGGCGGGGGTCTCCGTAGAAGATGTAGTCGAGCCCGTTGTGGAGGCAATCGAGCCCGTGGAGCTGGTCACCGGCACCTCCGTGGCAATAGTGGCAGAACCGGTCGAGGTGGAGCCCGCCACGCTAGAGATAGTACTCGAGGCGGAGCCCGAGGTCGAAGACGTGGTCGACGCAGAAGTTGAAGCCGAAGCAGAGGTTGATGAACCGGCAGAACCGGCAGAACCGGCAGACTCCGAGCCAGACGAAGACGTGTCAGAGCACGACGCCGACTTCTTCAGTAGCATCGACACGTCAGCATAGCTCAGACCAATGCTCGTCACAGTGTCAGCAGCAGGCTTGGACTTGGGGAACCAAATGAAATCCGGGTGGGTGTCCTCCGAGTCGTACACCCACTCGCCACCAATGATGGCACCGGCGTCATCCAACTCAAGCAAGTAGTGGTAGTAGGCACCCGTCGTGAACTTGTCGACCTGGCCCGAAGACACGAGGCCGCCGTCAGTGTACGTCTCGAAGATCCACGATAGACGTGACTTGATGTAAACAATGCTCTTGGCAGCAGCATTGTACGGGTATGACTCCAGGCCGTAGAAGGTCTGAGCGGCATCCTCCAGAGACATCTTCGTCTGCTCGTACACCTTGAAGCCACGCACGGGCTGGTTCCACACCTCCGAGCCGGCCGTCACATCAGCGATGAAAGTCGCGTTTAGGCTACCAAGAATGTTGGTAGCAGCAATGTGGAAAAAGGCAGGGTTCAAGTCACGGAAAGCGTCATTCGAGTGTCGACCATGCTCGTCCGTCGCGTCGGTGCCGCCATTGAAACGGGCACCGGTGAAGACAGTGCCAACACTGGCACCATCGTAGATGTCCGAGATCAGAGCCTTCAGGTCCATCGGCTGGAATGTGACACCGTTGTGCGTCACCGGGCAGTTGGGCTCATCCTCAAGCATAGCAGCCGGAGTCCAAGCGTGGCAAATGCCATACCATCCAGGGATGCAGTATCCCGAGCTCTTGCCCGCGCGGATTCCGCATAAGCTGCCATCTCCAATCGATGAGCAGTCGCTGTCTGACGTACACTGGGAGCGCTTGCTCATTGAGTCGATACCGTTGTCGGCCGACACCTTGTCCATGAACTCCGTCACATCCTTACTGAAAGCAGTAGCGTACTTCTCAGCAGGACTCGGCTCGCCCTGGTTCCAGACAACATTGATGCCGTCCTGGTACGTGGGCCAGTACGGACCCGGCCACGGCGACGGCGTGTGAACGCCTTCTGTGGGCAGGTTCTTCAGTGTAGTTTCCATCTTGGTACCGAAGTAGGCCTCCAGCTTGGCGATGTCCTTGTTCGTGTTGGCCTCCAGGCGGCGTTTCGCTTGCTGCTTGAGCTGGTCTTAGACTCCTCCCAACCTGTCGCACAGTTGGGCTCCTTCAAGTCAGCCTCACCTTGCACGGTGTCAGTCGACGTGGTGGTGGCAGTTCAGTCTTAGTGGCTGGGGTGGTCGACGTGGTTGTGCCAGTCTTCGTGACCGGGGCCGCAGGGGTTGTCGACGTGGTTGTGCTGGTCTTCGTCGTCGTAGGAGATTGCGGCGTTGCCGGGGTCTGCGGCGTCGTCAAGCCAGTCTTCGCTGCCGGGGCAGCCGGCGTCATCGACTGAGTCGTCGATCCCTGGTTGGATCCCTGGTTCGTGTAGGCGTCCTGGTCCTGGTTGTCAGACGGAGAGTCTTCCTGCACGACAGGCGTGCCCACCTTGGTAGACACGGGCTGAATTGGAGCCGTGGTCGTGTTGGCCAACAAGTCCGTGAACGTCACGGGCACCATCAAGATGGTGGTGATGTCGGGCAACGTTGGGTCCACCTCAATGGTGAACTCACAGTCCTGGTCAGCGACCTCGCCACCACGGGCAGGGAACTTGCCGCTGATCTCATCAGTCGTACCGGATGTGGTCTCGGCAGTGTAGTACAGCGACGTAGCCGCCGCTTGCTGCATCTGCATCGCCACGAGGGCGATAACAGCCGGGATGAGGTATTTGCGAGGCGTGTACACCATGGTTGTTGTTGGAAAGTAGGCTGTCCTAGGGCTGATGTCGCTGGAAGGCAGGTGTAATCTTCTCGCTGGCGAGAAAATTGGAGAATGAGTAGTAGCAACTTTCCTGCTGATGCCGACGGTGGGTGTGACACGAAGCTACCAACAGCATTTCCAACGTAAATTCACGGTGATCCCGTCCATCGGTAGCATGAGATGTGCCGGTAGAAGAGCGAACCCACGCGACGTGGAAAGACATCTATGAAGATTGGCGTGACAGCGTCATAGGGCGTGCGTTATGCATGCAATTTGAGCCAGGTCTCCGCGCCAAGAGGCTGTACGACGTGTTTGAGTCGTACACAGTACAGAGGGCGATTGACACTGTAGGCCCAGGGCTTCAGGTGCATTTAGCTTTCGAGCATGAAATGCGTTGCATCCTTAATACCGTACGTGCAAGACATATCATGACTAAATCGATTAAGAACGTGCTGGCGCCGACATGGACGAATGAATATGTATGGCAGAGCGTTCTCTAAAGAGGTGGGCATCAAAGTATTGAAACTGACATGTTAATCGCTTTTAAACGAGAGCAAACAGCGAGAATTCCTTCCAGTGTGCTACGGTTCATGCGTACACAACCGTTTCCTTCTGTTTCGGTGCGCCTCGCACAGCGTTTGTCACCTCGGTGGATTTCCTCCGCCTTTGCGATGCGACGCTGGGCTGTTCACTTCGATTTGCTCTCAAAGAGGTGTCGAAGCGTTTAGCAAAAAGCCTTCGCCATGTTGTTATGGTTGTCCCCTTGCGGCAAGGGGAGGTGAACACGGTTGTTGTTACACAGGTGTGGTTGATCATTAAAAAATAAAAGAGGCCCGAGCCGAGCAAGTCAACGCTGTTAGGCCTCAAGACGACAGAGAGCAAGCAAAGATACCGATGGAGCTCAGAAGAGACTGAAAAGGGATTAGCATGACAAAAAAAACGGATAGGCTCATTGTAAAAACAGAGCGCAATGACATAAAGAAGGCGAATCGTCCCCACAACGTGAGGCGGGCACGCCACGGTCCGCAGGCTCCATGACAATGGCAATTGCAATAACCAGGAATACATGTACCTTACAACTTGTAGACTACAAACAGTATACATGCGTCAATCGAGGAGACGCTTGAAGGAAGTACCTTATACGGTCGCCGTCGGGCGAGTCGACTTGGACGATCGGGTCTGTGGCACCAAAAAGGCCCATTCAGTTTTCTGGGTACGCTACGATCTTAAGCTTACTTTGAAGCTGCCCAGTTCCCCGGCATGCAGAATACAGGTTCCCGGCCAGTAAAGACCATGCCATCGAAGAGGCTCGTCAAAGTAGAGGGGTCAATTAAGGAAAAACATGGAAGTGCCAGTAACAACCTGTCCTAACCAGGAGCAGCTCAAAACGTGGTGGGTATTTGCTGACCAGTTTCGTCGTTGAAAGGAAAAGAGGATAAAATAGATCTCTTCACCTTACTCTCTGGAAGCCGACCAGTTCCCGAACGTGTCGTTGTCGTCGTTGTGAACGACCAGAATCCACTGCTGCTTATAATGGAGGTGTGGTGGATGCACCAAAAGGAATAAAGCGAGAGCGTGTCTTGCGACCCAGCGCCCTGACTCATGACGACGACGCGCACAAAAGTGCAATTCGACACTTTAGTGGTACGGCGCACCGTGTGTAAGATGGTCGATTGCAATGAGTTTCAACACCGGGGAAACAGTGGATAGGCCCACGGCAAACAGCTTATTTCATCGCCCGCATGTACAGTGCACGCCACGCAACACAGCTCCAATTATCGAAGCACAAATTGAATCCTTTTACCCAGAGTGTGCCACTTGACGGGTATTATTTGTTACGAAAGCTATAAAAACAATCAACGGCAACATTTGCTTCCTTGAGCCAAGGCGTAAATCTTAGTGGCTGGCTTGTGGCTGAGCACTGGATGACAGCGGATGCAAGTATCTGGGATGGCGTTGAGGGTCGTTATTCCAACTCCGGCGAGTACACAGCCATCACGAAGGCAGCCAACCCGGACGATATCCGGTCAAAGTTGGGCCATCACCACGCTACGTACGTTTCTGAAGACGACATCCAGCAGATCGCGGCCGCGGGGTTGAACATGGTGCGAGTACCTGTGGGGTTCTGGATCCTGGGCTATGACAGCCACGACCCAAGCAACCTCCTGAATCATGCGCTGAATGGACCCAAATCCATCGGTCGACATCACGGCCTCGGCTGGGTCAGGACGGAGACAGCAATGTCCATGGCTATTTCACAGGCATACACACTCATACAGCGCGGTGCCCGTGACTCCGGTCGCGGCACTCAACTAAAGGGGTTGAAACCTTCTTGCAAGGCCCAAATGGCGCAAAAAATACGTTACCTTTTCAGAGAATTAAGAGAGAAAGCGTCCAACATGGTTTGATTGAGACTTAACGCGGCGAAGGCACCGTGTCGTCTACCATACAATGTACTATCAACCGTGTGACAGATTTATTTAGCCACATAGAACTCATCCCGATACGAAATGGAACACGATCAACGCTCTAGTGAGGCGCTGCTCCCTGTGCTGGAAGCAGCCGTCGACGAGCCAGCAGAAGGTGCCTCAGTGGCGGCACCCTCCGAGCCGGCCGAGGCAGAGCCCGTAACGCCCGAACCCGAAGTTGAAGCAGCGGTCGAAGCAGAAGCAGACGTCGAAGCAGAGGCGGAAGCCGATGAACCAGCCGAACCGACAGACTCCGAGCCAGAAGACGAGCCCTCGCAGGCAACCGACTGCTCAAGCAGCATGCTCACATCAGCATAGCTCAGACCAATGCTCGTCACAGTGTCCGCAGCAGGCTTGGACTTGCCGAACCACAGGAAATCCGGGTGGTCTTCATCCGAGTTGTACACCCACTCGCCACCGATGATCTCACCGGCGTCATCCAACTCAAGCAGGTAGTAGTAGTAGGCACCCGTCGTGAACTTGTCGACCTGGCCCGAAGACACGAGGCCGCCGTCAGTGTACGTCTCGAAGATCCACGATAGACGAGCCTTGATGTAAACAATGCTCTTGGCAGCAGCATTGTACGGGTATGACTCCAGGCCGTAGAAGGTCTGAGCGGCATCCTCCAGAGACATCTCCGTCTGCTCGTACACCTTGAAACCACGCACGGGCTGGTTCCACACCTCCGAGCCGGCCGTCACATCAACAACGAACGTAGCGTTAAGGCTTCCCAGCATGTTGGCAGCAGCAATGTGGAAGTAAGCAGGGTTCAGGTCACGGTAAGCGTCGTTCGAGTGACGACCGTTATCGTCCGTCGAATCAGTGCCGCCATTGAAACGGGCACCGGTGAAGACAGTGCCAACACTGGCACCATCGTAGATGTCCGAGATCAGAGCCTTCAGGTCCATCGGCTGGAACGTCACACCGTTGTGCGTCACCGGGCACTTGGGCTCCTCTTCCAGAATAGCAGCGGGGCCCAGGCGTGACAGATACCAAACCACGTAGGGATGCAGTATCCCGAGGACTTGCCGTCACGGATCGCACACTTGCTACCATCCGTCAAGGTAGAGCAGTCGTTGTCCGAAGAGCATTTCTTGCGCTTGCTTTGGGAGTCGATACCGTTGTCGGCCGACACCTTGTCCATGAACTCCGTCACATCCTTACCGAAGGCAGTAGCGTACTTCTCAGCAGGACTCGGCTCGCCCTGGCTCCAGACAACGTTGATGCCGTCCTGGTACGTGGGCCAGTAAGGGGCCGGCCACGGCGACGGCGTGTGAACACCTGAGGTAGGAAGGTTCTTCAGGGTTTTCTCCATCGGGGTACCGAAGTAGGCCTCCAGCTTGGCGATGTCCTTGTTCGTGTTGACTTCCAGACGGCGCTTCTCCTGCAGCTTGTTAGTGATGCTGGGCTCCTCCCATCCCGTGGCGCAGTTAGGGTCCTTAGAGTTAGCATTACCCTGGACGGTCGTGCCAGTCTTCGCTGCCGGGGCAGCCGGCGTCATCGACTGAGTCGTCGATCCCTGGTTGATCCCTGGTTCGTGTAGGCGTCCTGGTCCTGGTTGTCAGACGGAGAGTCTTCCTGCACGACAGGCGTGCCCACCTTGGTAGACACGGGCTGAATTGGAGCCGTGGTCGTGTTGGCCAACAAGTCCGTGAACGTCACGGGCACCATCAAGATGGTGGTGATGTCGGGCAACGTTGGGTCCACCTCAATGGTGAACTCACAGTCCTGGTCAGCGACCTCGCCACCACGGGCAGGGAACTTGCCGCTGATCTCATCAGTCGTACCGGATGTGGTCTCGGCAGTGTAGTACAGCGACGTAGCCGCCGCTTGCTGCATCTGCATCGCCACGAGGGCGATAACAGCCGGGATGAGGTATTTGCGAGGCGTGTACACCATGGTTGTTGTTGGAAAGTAGGCTGTCCTAGGGCTGATGTCGCTGGAAGGCAGGTGTAATCTTCTCGCTGGCGAGAAAATTGGGGAATGAGCAGTAACAACCTCCGTGTGTTGGGAGACGATCGTGCGTGTGACATGGACAACAACGCCCCACCTGGAAGATAATTATCTTAGATAGTCCCGGGTCGTCAATTTGCGGGATTTGCCCGAGAACGGACCCACGCATTATTTCCTTAATGAAAGAACGTTTACGCTTTGGACAGGCTCTGCTGGCTTTCATGAAGATCAGGACTTGTTGGCATAGAAGAAGAATTTTGCAGGGCCATGCGATTTGAGCCAGATGGCCAACAAGCCAATCGGTACGCATGGCCCATGCGGCAATGGGAAATGGCGGGATTCTTAGTGCCATAAGTTGAAGGTAAGATTGGCAGACCTTCGTTACAACACGAAGACATAACAATGCGGCCATGAACATGGTGGTCGTTGCTTTTATATGGCGATCAATGATTTACTATCTTCGCCACGATTAAAAAGTAATTAAAACGAGCTGCTGCGTTCAGTGCCATCAAGACAGCAGCAGGCGCGTCAAGAATCAAATGTTGAGCATGTGAACGCCGTAGCACTACGGCCCGCAGATAGGTAAGGTGAACCGGCATGCGAATTATTTGCCTTTGTTTCGGTTTGCTTAATTAGCTACAGTATTTGCTGCTGCCACTGGATCTCGAGCGTGCATACTGCATTGTTGGCGTTGCTGTCCCGTCGGCTTTGCAGAGGGTGTGGTGTAAGGCCTCGATCCACTACGATGAACGCAGCGCGATCGGGCACAGATTTTCTCCTACGGGAGTCGCAACTGGTCAACGCGGTATTGTCAAAAGTTACACCAAAACGAGAGCTTGGAGCTTGAAGTCTGCCCTGCCTCAGGGCGACGAGACATTGTAAGGTGCAGAGACGGAGGGCAATGTGGCATGACATTCGACCACAGGGAAAATCCGCGGATAGGAGCGTTGTAACGCGTGCTATGCCTCTTGGCAGTGCGTGTATGCGCGTGTCTTGTTGAAAGAAGCCTTCTCGAAATGCCCTTGTCGGCTAAACGGACTGTGAGCCAGGTCACGACTCGCGATTCGCGAACAGTGAATTTTTGCTGTCAAGGTGATGTTAAGCGTGGGACTTCACCTGGACGCAATACCACTAGACGCGGCCTACAACTGTACATGTGCAGTGCACCACTGCCAGCGCTCTTTGAACACTGACCACAGTATATCTAGTAGACGACTGAGTCACTTGCACCCGCACACAATGAGTGACGGTAGGCTTTTTTTCCTGGTCGTGCGATGTGCTTTTGTATGGGCCGGAGGGCACCGCCAAATGCTGTCGATAAAGATCGTCAGGGTGCGTGTCATGTAGTAGTTCATTTTGAGCAAGGGCGCGCCCACCCAATAACCGGTCTGGTGGTGTCCCTGGTCGTGCACCAGGTGGACATTACAAAATGCTTCAGCTTTTCTGAAATACTAACATCAGAAACAAGGATCGAGTATTACGTACGAGTTTATCATTTTCGTCAAACTAAGTAAAATGTCACTGCCAGCGACTCGCGGAACACTGCAAAGCGTAACAGAGTGGCGCGTGCGTGGTTCCTCCAATGCAAATGATGATTGAATTGCGGGTTACAATTGTTGGCCGCCAGCTAGTTTGGCGAACCCCATTAGATGCAACACTAGTACCATGGTATGTATAGTACATCGCATGGCCCCAGTAAGGCGTTAGCACATTGATGGGCTCAGGTTGCCAATTACAGTAGCCGCAGTAGCAGAGGAAGCAACGCTGGTAGGCACTACTTCAAGAAACAGTTATTTGCCAGGTAAATGTGGCTTTGATTGACATCAGGTTGCTCTGTCATCTATCATCCCGTTATACACAACAAGTGATTCTCTCTCACTTCTCACTCTTCATCAACTTCACCCGGTCACACGAAACCAAATCGCTTGCTTACCACCAGTGGAACCACGACGTCGACGTACGCTGGCTCGGATGTTGCTGCTGCTGTTGCTGCTGCTCGTTCTGCTGGTGCTCGTTCTGGTGGTGGTCGCCTTGGTTGTTGCCACCGTTGCCACCCGACGGGGTAGCAGTGGTCGAAGCAGGTGCCTGAGTCGTCACGCCCGACGATCCAGTACCCTGGACGGTAGTGGTAGGAGTTTCCGTGGGGATAACAGGAATTTCTGTGGGGGTGGCTGCACTGCCACCCGAGCTGGGAGCCGCCGTCGACGATCCAGTGGTAGGCACCTCAGTAGCAGGCACCTCAGTGGCAGCGGTCGAGGAAGAGCCCGCCACGCTCGAAGACGCGCTGGTAGTCGAACCCGAAGTCGAAGCTGTCGTCGAAGCAGACGCCGACGTCGAAGCAGATGCCGATGTCGAAGCGGAAGCGGAAGCGGAAGCCGATGAACCAGCAGACTCCGAGCCAGAAGACGAGCCATCGCAGGCAATCGCCTTCTTCAACAGCATCGACACGTCAGCGTAGCTCAGACCAATGCTCGTCACAGTGTCCGCAGCAGGCTTGGCCTTAGAGAACCACAGGAAATCCGGGTGGTTGTCATCCGAGTTGTACACCCACTCGCCACCGATGATGGCACCGGCGTCATCCAACTCAAGCAAGTAGTAGTAGTAGGCACCCGTCGTATACTTGTCGACTTCGCCAGAGGACACCAGTCCACCATTAGCGTAGGACTCAAACACCCACGATAAACGAGTCTTGACGTACACGATGCTCTTGGCAGCAGCGTTCCACGGGTATGACTCCAGGCCGTAGAAGGTCTTAGCAGCATCCTCCAGAGACATCTCCGTCTGCTCGTACACCTTGAAACCACGCACGGGCTGGTTCCACACCTCCGAGCCGGCCGTCACATCAACAACGAAACTCTTCTTCAGGTTGCCGAGCAGGTTGGAAACAGCAATGTGGAAGTAAGCAGGGTTCAGGTCACGGTAAGCTTCGTTCACGTGACGGCCGTACTCGTCCGTCGCGTCGTCACCGCCGTTGTAACGGGCACCAGTGAACACGGTACCGACGCTAGCACCGTCGTAGATGTCCGAGATCAGAGCCTTCACATCGACAGGCTCGAAGGTCACGCCGTTGTACGTCACCGGGCACTTGGGCTCCTCTTCCAGAATAGCAGCGGGGCCCAGGCGTGACAGATACCAAACCACGTAGGGATGCAGTATCCCGAGGACTTGCCGTCACGGATCGCACACTTGCTGCCATCCGTCAAGGTAGAGCAGTCGTTGTCCGAAGAGCATTTCTTGCGCTTGCTTTGGGAGTCGATACCGTTGTCGGCCGACACCTTGTCCATGAACTCCGTCACATCCTTACCGAAGGCAGTAGCGTACTTCTCAGCAGGACTCGGCTCGCCCTGGCTCCAGACAACGTTGATGCCGTCCTGGTACGTGGGCCAGTAAGGGGCCGGCCACGGCGACGGCGTGTGAACACCTGAGGTAGGAAGGTTCTTCAGGGTTTCTCCATCGGGGTACCGAAGTAGGCCTCCAGCTTGGCGATGTCCTTGTTCGTGAGGTCTCAAGCTGACGAGTTTGGTGAACCTCCTCAGCGATCTCGCGCCAGACACCGCGCTGTCGCGCAGCTTGCGGGCAGCCTTCTTGGGCTCCTCCCATCCCGTGGCGCAGTTGGGATCCTTAATATCAGCTCCACCCTGACGGTCGTGCCCGTCTTGGTCGACGGGGCCGTCGGGGTGGTGGTGGTGGTACCGGTGGTGGTGGTGGTGGTGGTACCGGTGTTAGTGGTCGGTGCCGATGGGGTGGTGGTGCCGGTCTTGGTGGTCGGTACCGATGGGGTGGTAATGCCAGTCTTCGTGGCTGGCGCTGTCGGGGTCGTCGAGTCCTGGGTGGGGATTCCGGCGAAGGGGATCCCTGGTTTGTGTAGGCATCCTGGTCAACGTTGTCCGATGGGGTGTCCTCCCTCACGACAGCAGTTCCCACCTTGGTGAACACCGGCTCCGTAGGTCCGTGAACGTCACGGGCACCGTCAAGATGGTGGTGATGTCGGGCAGCGTGGGGTCAACCTCGATGGTGATGGCGCAGTCCTGGTCGGCCACGTCAGCACCGAAAGCAGGGAACTTGAGCTGAGCTCGTCGGTCGTGCCCGAGGTGGTCTCGACGCCGTAGTACAGTGAGTAGGCTGCCGCCTGCTGCATCTGCATCGCCACGAGGGCGACGGCGGCCGGCACAAGGTATTTGCGAGGCGTGTACACCATAGTTGTTGTTGGAAAGTAGTCTGTCCTAGGGCTGAAGTCGCTGGAAGGCAGATGTAATTCTCTCGCTGGCGAGACAATTGGGGAATGAAAGGCATGGTTTGCCTGCTGCTAGCAGTCAGTCACGCTTGCTTGGGACATGGAGCGATGGCAGCTTCCCTCGTCGAGTTTATACCTTGAAGATCCTGGGTCGTCGATCCGTGGCGTGGGATTTGCGAACAGAGAGGCGAAGCAACGTGACTTAGATTTTGTGGAGACAGCTAGAGTCAGGGCAAATAAGTCAGCAGAGGAGCGTGTCCCTGGCTTTGCCGAATGCCATGTGGCCCCAGCATGGTCTCTGCAAAAAGATTAAACTTTAATATTGTTAATTTGTGTAGAGGAGCGGTCAGTTATGTTAGTAACGAGTCAAGCGCGCGCTCCACGAAGTCCGTCAAGGTGCATTGATAGTTTCGGTGGCATCACTGTACCAGGCTCCGGAGACCACATGGAGGTCTCGTACCTGCTGGTCCGCCTGTATGTTGATCGCCAGCTTTTTGTCCAGAAAAGCTCAATTGTCGCTGCGTTGTAACGAAAATGAAGTCTCTGTGAAAATCCATCTCAACTTTTCGCAACCATTTCTCTTGCAGCGTGAACCCTAGGAAGCTCTGTTGAATCGACACTGTGCCGTCAAACGCTGCACAGCGTAGACACTCGATGCTCGATGCTCGCTAACATTTCGCGTACACGGCAATCTCTTTGCATTGCTCGGCGAACACAAGGGCATCGAAACTGTCTTTAAAGAGATGTGATGCACAGTCAACATTGCGCCGCATTCAACTTGCGCGCTCTACTGATTTAGCAGTGCTGAATACACATTCGCGTTTACCGTCGTTACCACGCGACAGCCAGCGAGTCAGTGACCCGTCAAAGTTGGCATCGTCATTGAAGATGCGCTTTCCAGTAGACGAACAGTAAAAACGCTGCGCCTCTCGTCTTTACGGTCGGGGATGGCTACATTTACCCCTCTTGGTGTTCGTTGCCCTCGGGCCATGCCATATGCAGCTCCACTCAGGCATCGACGTATTGCACATGTCATGACGCTACTAGTGTATGTAGTACCGCATGTGTACAGTGGATATGCATCACTACGAAAAGCAGAACACCGGAATCCTTAACAATTCTTTCTTTAGTGAAAGCGCGGTCACAAGGTACATGCATATGAAAGCAACGACGCAGCGAACGTTGCAAAAGCATCGTTGATGCCTGCCTAGTTGTAGGAAGTGCACTACTGTAGTGAGCCAGGCTCTGCCGTTGCTTTATCGTCGATGTCACTCCGGTCGTACTGCAGAACAACTTGCTCTGCCCAACAAGTTTAGATTCTTTTCTACTTTGACTTTGTTTATGTCAAGCAGCTAGCAATACGCGCCAACCCTTCTAGCCCTAGTTTGCATTCCGCTCCGACTTCTTACTGTGTGAGCTCCCATTGACTCACCAAGACGTCATTGGCAGGACTGTACACACTGTGAACACTTCTTAAAAAGTGAACGTCTTCTTGATGATGCGGTCCTGCTCGATCTGGTGAACGGCGTTGTAGCCCGTAGCGGTGCGGCAGCGGGAGCACGACCAATGGGTAGGTCGGCGCTCGTCGCTGTTCAGTTGCTTCAGCGCCGTCTCGATACGCGGCGACACGTATGTCCAGAAACCCATGTTTAGCGGCTCCTCCTGCACCCACTTAATATCGGCGTTCGGGTAGCGAGCAGCCTGCTCAGCCACCTTGTCGAACGGGAACGGTGCAATCTGCTCCACACGCACGATAGCCACGTCCTTGATGTCCTTCTCGTCACGCTCCTGAGCCAGCTCGTAGTAGATCTTACCTGAGCAGAAGACGACACGCTTCACCTTGTCATCTTCGACCATCTTCTCTGGTGACACTTCAGGGATCAGGCGCTGGAATTGTGTGCCCTCAGCCATATCCTCCATCTTGAGGATGCCTGGCGCAGACGCAGCAGGTGCTTAGGCTGCACAGAAATCAACGGCTTGCGGAAGTCGCGGTGGATCTGGCGACGCAGCACGTGGAAGTACTGCGCAGGCGTAGAGCAATACACCACCTGCCAGTTCGTGTGCTGGATCTGCATGCGGTTCTCCTCGTCCATCAACGGCACCACGTTCGGGTCGTCATCCGTAGACTGCAGGTAGCGCTCCACACGGCACGACGAGTGCTCAGCACCCTGGCCTTCGTAGCCGTGAGGAAGCAACATCACAAGACCAGACTGACGCATCCACTTGTCCTCACCGGCGCTCAAGAACTGATCAATCATGATCTGTGCACCGTTGGCGAAGTCACCAAACTGGGCCTCCCACATAACCAAAGCATTAGGGTTTTCGAGCGAGTAACCAAGCTCAAAGCCCAGCACACCAAACTCGGACAGAGAACTGTTTGATGCCACGAACTCAGCTTGTGTGTCCGGGACGGTACCATCGCCAGGCGTGCTGTACTCCAGCGGAGCCGACGGAAGTGTCTTCGTGGCCAGGTTGTTGAGTGGGACGTACTCCTCGTTGGTATCCTGGTCATGCAGCACAGAGTGACGGTGACTGAACGTACCACGCTCCACATCCTGACCACTGATACGAACGTGGTTGCCTTCAAGCAGCAGCGTGCCCCAGGCAAGTGCCTCGGCGGTACCCCAATCAATACCCTCGCCCGACTCAATGGCGTTCTTTTGGTCGCCATGATGCGGTCCAGCTGGCGGTTGAGCTTGAAGTCTGGCGTGATGTTGCTGATCTTCTCACCCACGTGCTTGAGCACGTTCATGTGGACGCCAGTCTGGCGAATACGTGACTGCTGGTTGGGGCTCTTGAATGAATCCCAGCGGTTGGCAAGCCAGTCGCTCTTCTTCGTGTCCTCCCACTTCTCCGTTTCCTCAAAGGTTCTCTGGAAGAAGTCCCAAACCTTCTGCACAACGGCATCGCACTCTTCCTTGGAAGCGGCACCAGACGCCACCTGCTCCTCAACATACTTTTCGAGCACTGACTTCATCTGGCCAACCTTCTTGTACATGAGCGGCTGTGTGAAGAACGGATTGTCAATTTCGTTGTGGCCGAATCGACGGTAGCACGTCAAGTTAATGATCACATCTGAGCGCCACTTCTGGCGCCACTCAGCCGCAAACTCGAATACCTTAACCACAGCCGCGGGGTCGTCGCCGTTCACGTGCAGGATGGGGACGTCCATGGCCTTGCCCAAGTCCGTGCAGTACTGCGAAGAACGCGAGTTCTTTGGGTCCGTCGTAAAACCGATCTGGTTGTTCACCACCACGTGTACGGTACCGCCCGTGTCGTAATTGTCAAGTCCGGACAAGTGCATCGTCTCGTAGACAACACCCTGGCCACTGAACGCGGCATCACCGTGGAGCAGAAGCGGCATCACCTTCTTTTCAGCATCGTCGTCGTTGCCCAAGTAGAACTGCTTGGCACGAACCTTACCCACCACAACGGGATCCACAGCTTCCAAATGAGACGGGTTGGCTACCAGCGACAGGTGCATCTGGCGGCCATCCGGGTAGGCGCGGTCGTACGACGTGCCCAAGTGGTACTTGACATCACCGAGTTCGACCAGTCCTCCACATCCCGGTCGTTGTAGGACTCGACATCAATATGGGTGCCCTGGAATTCCTTGAAGATTTGCTGGATCGGCTTGCGGATCACATTGGACAACACATTAAGACGACCACGGTGAGGCATGCCGATCACCAAGTGCTCCATGCCCAGCTGCGAGCCACGGTCAATCATGAACTTGAGGCCGGGGATCAGCGACTCGGCACCATCCAGACCAAAACGTTTCGTGGTGTTGTACTTGTTGCCCAGGAAGCGCTCGAAGACGACAGAGAAGGCCAGACGCTCTAGAATGTGCATCTTCTTCTCCTTCGACTCCTCGTCCTTCACCAGGTGCTCCATCTTGGCACGGATCCAGTTGCACTGTTCACGTTCCATCATATGCATGTATTGCTGCAATATTATAATATCATCACAATATAAACATACGTCAACAACCATCTCAACATCAATAAAAGAATCAAAAACAAAAACTACTGTCTTACCACGCCGATGGAGCTGCAGTACGTCTCCTTGAGACGCTGGATGATCTGTCCCAGCGTCATGCTGTTGGTCCCGCTCTCCAACTCCTCCAAGAAGCCTGAGACTCCCGAAGAACTGTACAAAACACAAACATTAGAAAAATGTACACGAAATAGGTAAATAAAAGTGTAAAAAAATACACGTACAAGTTCTTGGGGATGTTGATCACGCGGTCCAGGTCCTTCTCCGAGAAGCCGTACATCTGGATGTCCAGTTCCGACAGCTCTGGGCGTTCCTGCAGCCCCAGAGGGTCCAGATTGGCGGCCTCATGGCCACGCACTTGGTACGCTCGGATGAGGTAACTGAGTCCCAACGCGTCGTTCTGGTCGGTGGACACTGCGCCTCCCACGGAGCGCACGGGCGTCACACCCGCCTGCACCGTTGGCGGGGGGATAAATGCCTCTCCTGGGACGCTGCCGTTCTCGATCTGACGGAAGTAAACATCCCACGACTTGTGTACACTAAAAACAAAAAGTAGTTTACGTTAGTTTACTTGTTCGATTCCGTAACAAGATCCAAATGTTAGTTTACGAAATATAAAGTTTACCTACCTCTGCGGATTACTTTTCCAGCTTGAGTACATTTCCTCAACGTAGGCATTATTGTTGCCAGTCATGAAGGTTTCGCTCGGGTGGGGCGTCGTCGAGAAGGCTCGGGACCAGTTGGTTGCTTTGGAGGGGACCACGCGAGTCGTGGCGGCGGCCTGGACGCCACGTCGCACGGCCTTGGAGGCGGCTGCGAGCCACTGTGTCATTGCTCTCTCTCTCTACTGCGGAGGGTGAAGGATCTGCGGACCGTCGTCGCTTGGGCCGCAGGAGAGAAACTGAGGCTGTGAGGCGTCGAGGCGTCGACCAAACTACGTACTTAAATGGATTGGATTGAGCGTTCTGATTGGCTAATGGACCCGCTACTTGAACTTTGGCTGCAAATCGCGCAATCGCAATAGACGAGGGGCTCCAAACTGTCCCCAACTCGTCCCCAACCATAAGCAGATCAACCAAATGACCCCCAACTCAATACGACGCAGTACTGACTTTTCTTCTTGGAGAAAATGGACACCATGTGATCCTTCCGTTCAGGAATCTATTATATAATATCATTAGCTATGGCTTTTGGACCACCGACAATGTGTGGTTTAACATATCCGAGCAGCGTTTGTGCACTGCGGACCCTGGGAAAGCACGGCTTTCTTTACCCAACAAATGCGTCATTCAACCGCGATGGGTGCAGGATGGTCCCCAAGCTCGAGCTCTGGGGACCAGTTTGAGGACGCAATGCAAACGCAAGATCTGGAGACCGTGAGACGGCGACTCTGCACAGTCGATATCAGGGTTGGCAAATGACGTGTTAATCAGCTGCAGCAGCTTTCGCTGTGAAAGAATTTGATTCAGGTGCAAGTGGGACATGTTTTCAACCGATCATCGAGTCTTGGGCATCGTTTGAATTGAATGTCAATCGAAAACAAAGCATTCACGGCAAAGGATTTATTTGCTATAAGTCACTACGCTGTAGTACGGTACTCGGTCTCACATGTCGTCGCGCAGCATTTTACTCAGCTGGTTGTCGGCGAGCAGGTTCTGCAGGGACCAGCTCTTGAGGTAGCTCTCTCCTCCCGAGGTCTTCCAAGTCCACATGGCCCAGCCACCTTCAGCCTCTTGGTGCACCTTGAGTTGTTCCTTCGCGAAGGCGTAGAACTGGTCACGGTTCTTGGCGTACATGTCGGATGCAGTGGCCACGCTCCACTCCCCCATGAACAAGTGGTTATGACCCGGCCGAGCGTTCCATTTGTCCACGCGTCCCTTGTACTCCTGTTTGACGGCCACATTCACCAACTGATCATCCGGAGTATGTTCGTAGCCCCAGATGAAGTAAGGGTGCCACTCGACCCAGACATTCGTGAAATCTGGAGCCTCCATGAAGCCCACCATCTCGTCGGGGCTTTGTTTCTGCAGCATTGGCATGACACTCAGAACGCAGTCGCTTCCGGTTGAGCGAACAGCTTGATAAGCGTCCTGATAGTATCGGTACAATACTGCCTGATCCGTGCTGCCGCTGGGCTCGTTCAGCAAACCGATGCCCAGGAACGCTTCATCGTCGAGGTACCGGTCGGCAAGAAAGCGTGCAACCTCGATGGAATTGGCCACGTTCTCACGGTATTGACTCCATAATGAATGTCCCGGACTTGCCGGCGAGGAGTGATCAGCACCGTTTTGCGATCCTTTAGCAGCGTGCAGGCTAATGAGTACCGCGATATTGTGCGTTTTCGCCCAATATCTGATGAGTTGGTCTAAGAACGCAATAGTGCCTCGAGTGTAGGTCTGCCACTCGTGTTGGTTGCTTGGGTCGTGGCTGTCATAGCCCAGGATCCAGAACCCCACAGGTACTCGCACCATGTTCAACCCCGCGGCCGCGATCTGCTGGATGTCGTCTTCAGAAACGTACGTAGCGTGGTGATGGCCCAGCTTTGACCGGATATCGTCCGGGTTAGCTGCCTTCGTGATGGCTGTGTACTCGCCGGAGTTGGAATAACGACCCTCAACGCCATCCCAGATACTTGCATCCGCTGTCATCCAGTGCTCGGCCACAAGCCAGCCACCAAGATTTACGCCTCGACTCCTCACAGAGCCACTGCGAATGCCCGCTTGCACATGCATGGATCCTGCAGTATCCTCACCTTGGGTGTTGTTCGATGCAGCAGCCCGAATACACTTTGACGTGCAAAATATGGCAAGCAACACGCAAACGCTTGCTGCTTGGAGGTGCATCTGCATTCTTGGTTTGTGCTTTTATTCGCGATTCGTTTCTCTGACGTCGAAACGATTTGTGGTAGATGCAGGGGCTCGAGTGGCAAAAGCGACGTGGAGCTGATGCAGGACAGCTAACTCGCGGGTAACTACATGGAATACGCAAGGCCATGGAAGACTGCCGCAGACTGGGGAATCAGACGCCATATTCTGGTGTCAGACTATGACAAGTTTGCAATGACTGGGGCACCTTTGGGATAGTCGATGCCAGCGCCACGCACGTCAATTGCTGATTACAGACTGTCACACACGAGCACATTATCAGATCGAAAGGTGCTTGACTTCTTTGCTTACACCAATCATGCGTTTTTGGACAAACAAACAGCATGTGTGGTTGTAGTTGCTTGGTGTACGACCAAGATGCTTGGTAAAAACTACATGTCGCTGTAGTCCTTGATGAATAAGAAATGCATCTTGACGACATTATTACAGAGCTTTACGAACGTGAGAAGGTATCTTGCAACGAGAGTCGCCTCGCTTGTTAAGGTGCCGAAACTGATATCACTAGGCACAGGATGCCATGATGATCGCATTTCAGTTGAAAAGTCGAGTATCAAGTTGATCCCTATAAGGCAACCTCGATCTGAATGAGTTCGAGCTGCTGGGCGATATGGCATGGTTCGCTGAATAATCGCCATTTACTACCGGAGCTTTGGGAGGGGGGCATTTTAAAATTTCCTCCCTCCCCATGTAAGCTCAATCTACCAAGCCGAACCTGTCACAAATGCAGTCGAGCCCGATTGTGGCAGTCACAAGTCATTTCTTGCGACTTGTATGTTCTACGATTTGAAAATTGTGCTGCATTGCGGCGAGCCTTGTAGCGGATATCTTCTAACAATACGTGCTTCTGTAGGCTCGAGTGACAAGAAATTCGAATGAGTTGATACCAGATTGAATGCAGAGTTTACTTCAAAAGACATCCACACCAACTTCTTCGTTGAGTTCTACGACTCCTCTCTCGGCAACACAGATTGAATCAGTTGGCCGTCGACATGGAACCAGTTCGTGCAAGAAGAGATTCTGAACCTGCTCGGAACGAAACTGATGCGCTTGGACACCATTGGTTTGACAGCGCAGCAACCAAGAAAGTGACTGACACCACTCGGTTGATGCCAAGAGAAATTGACGTTATAATATGCGACTGCCCTCCGCGAAGATCAGCCTCCGACGTTTCACGAAGTGGACGGTTGCAGCGCTAATCTGTCTTGATTTTTTCTCAGCCGGTCCAAGACGTATACTCTCTTTATTCATCAGTGCGACACCAAGTCTTGGTGACTTGATCGAGTGGCGTCTTGAAACCCTCTACAGCCTTTGACGCTGTGGCTAGTCGACCGAAATGTGAGGTTTGGCACAAGTTGCAGCGAACGCTTCTGAACGCTGCATCTGATACAGGCACCACGGTTGTTTTCATGGCGCTAGAAAAGGGGGCAAAGTTCATATAAATGTCGGCGGGCAACGATAAATCCAGCACATCTGGCACATCGCACTTGGCTGCGATGCTGCATCGAATAATAAACTTTTTCAGCCACCGTGTCAGTGCTGCGGATAGTAGATGCTGCTCCCGGATATAAGTTACATGCCATCTTGGCATTCGACATCGCTCATCCTTTACTGGATGGGGTAGGTTCTACCTGTAGTCGAGTTCGACAAGGTACCACTAGCTTAGCAGAGGAATTGTATTCGACCATCGGAAAGCGTATACATGCATAGCGTGCATGGTGCTCTTTTCAATCGGCTAATATTTTATAGTGGCCAGAAAAAAGGATCCAGGCGTTTCGCTACGTACCTGTACAGATTTCAACTAGGCGGTCTGGATCTGCGGTGCAGCACTTTTGGTATGTGTTCGGAGAATGAAAACTGGTGAAATATACACGGACGAAACAGTCTAAGAACGCGTACCGTTTCTACTCGCAGGGGTACATCCGCGTTCAACATTTCGTGAGGAAGCACGGATCGCTGCCGACCATAGATCTCTGCAAGGCCATTCTCAGTGATGACAACTTTGACACGCGGGACAAATGGTCCTCCGCCGCTGGGTTCCTCTCTCGCCAGGTGGGTCGCCTCCTGAATATTGACGTCGCAACGTCACCAGTCGAAGGCCCACACTTGCCGGCGGGCCATTGTGCTGCCTCCCATAACTGAATTTTCGATAAGGTTATATTCGTCAACGGTAGGAGTCACGACTTTTACCACTTGCTGCACACGTTTCCTGACATCCGCCGGGATCCACATGGAAGGCTGGGCATTACGGAAGAGCCGGATTGGAAGACCACCTGGAGATGGTAACGTGGCCTCGACCGGGATTTGTTGCCGATCCTTAGTGACATTAAGTTCCGCCTCCAACATAATGGGCTGAACGTGCGCCTCAATTATCGCCATCATACGGACGACATCTTGTGCGTCCATGGCTGCGGAGTCGTGGAAGACACGGAGCACCTCTTCTGGACCTGCTTCGCCACGTGGGCTGTCTGGAATTTCTTCCTGCCAGATTTCAACAGTCTTTTCGTTGGTGCCATCCTATGACCCACAGTCGTGTACCTCCAACATATAGTCGTCTTCCAGCAACATATCGACACCTACGGCAGCCACAACATGCCTCGGGTCTTCAATGTACTTCGGTGCAGTGTACACTACATGCTATGGCTTTATCAGAATGACTGTCTCTGGAACTGTACATACTCCAACACGGAGTTTGTTTTCAACGCGCAAAGACATATGTCCAGCTGCACCTCAAGCGCATGAGTGTGCCAGAGAACCGGAGAATCTCGAAACTCAGTCGCCGTTGGCTGCCCACTGCAACAGGCGTCCTCAGCGATGTCCCCCTAACCTCAGTATGTGACCATCGCACGCCTGCTTTTGCTTCGACTGTCAGCCACCACGATGCAGAACACCCCCGGCCACCACGACTCAAAGGCACAATGCAACTCAGAAAGAACATCAAGGTGTCATTTTATTTCCTGCATCTTCTGTGGGGAACACGAACCTCGAACAACATGCACGACCTCGTACTCCGCTCCCTGCTGCCACCACCCACCGGTGCTTGGTCTCACGTGGGTGGAAGAGCATTTTCATCAACCCCTCCGGCTCAGTCCACGCACCGCTTCCTCCTTAGGCGTCGGTTGGGCTTTAACCTCTTCGCCTTTTGGTTCGCCTGGTACCTCATCTCTTCGTCCGCCGAGCCATCGAAGGCGTCCATCGCAGGCTTCTCCACTCGCGTCACCTTGCGCACCCACAAGATCTCTTGGATTTCCACGTCAGCCAGGCCCACTCTCAGGTCATTCTCAAAGGCATCGTACTCCATCTTCTTGCTCACCTTCATGGCGAAGCAGTGACCTTGACGCTTCTTGTCGATTCCGGCGACCAGGTACACGCCCGGCTCCGTGACGCACAAGGCGACTCCACAATACCCGTTGTAAAGACCGGTATACTGGTTCTTGTGAATATGGACCTTCCAGCCAATACTCGCGCTGGTCAGGAAGTTGAAGAACAAGTTGATGTCCTTCTTCGTCAACCCCTTCGCCTTCACACAGCTGTAGAGCAGCGTCTTCTTGAAGACAGGAATGACAGCCTTGAAGTCCATCCCGCTATGCAACAACTGGTCTGTGACGGCCACGGCCCGGTAGATGCAGTCGAAGCTGGTTGTCGCGCCCAGGGTCAAGAACGTCTTCCCAGAAGCCAAGTAGCGCTGCAACGACTTGGGTTCCTTGCCCTTCGCCAAACACTCCGCCTTGTGTTCGTACCACCCGTCAATCAATCCAACCCAGTCTGGATCACCCTTTGCATCTCTGGCCGACACGTACTCCGGTTCGCCATCGTAGTTTGCCCAAGCCACGAGATACCAGTACTCCCCGTCGATCGTCTTGCGCCCCAGCATCGACTTAACCTCCCAAACGTCGTATTCTTCACCCTGAAGCTCCAAGTCAGCGTTGGTCACTTCTGGGCGTCGCTTTCGCGCCACCTGGGAATCCCTGAGGTTGTCTTCTCGCGAGGCCCCGCAATCGCAGCCAAAGTCGCAGGAGTCATCGTCCGATCTTCACGGCTGTCTCGACGGACTCGAACCTCGGTAACAGCAACAGATTCAGCCACATTAGTGTCGGCTTCTGTCTCGACGCTTGCAGGTACCACTGTTGAGGGTCAACCGGTATATTGGTGAGTACCGGTTTATGGCAATGACCAACACTCACAGCCTCGACAGGCATTCTACATGTTTACACCACATGCATACGCCACATGTTTACTCCATGTTTACGGTAGGTAGGACATGCATCTCATGATTGTGGGTACAGGATCTGTTGCCTGATCCTGCACGTGTCATTTACTGATTGGCTGGAACAACTCAGGAATCCAGTAGACAATCCAGTAGAGGAGGCTTAGAGGTAGCTAGGTAGTTAGCGAACTAAGGACCTCAACCAAATAAACAATCACTTCAAAACTTTCCATCAACTACTCAAGTCTTCGACTCCTGCGGAAGTCTCCGACGACCAACTTTCGTGGTCCAAGTCTTCGCGTTCCAAGCTTCAACAACTTCAACAACCACGGCCTCAAAAACGACGTAGTTGTCTTCAACAGCCAACTCCGCCAACGCCAGCGACGAAGAAGCAACGTCGATCTCAGCTTCGGTAATAAGTGGAGGTTGCGGAACTATCGGCTTCTTGGGAGCCTTCCTCGCGGAAGGCCCTTTGTCGAACGCACTCTAAGCGCCTTGGGCTTTGAACCAGACGATATGCCATTGCCTCCTATAGCATTTGGAGAGATACGATCCGTAGAGTCGGGCCCTGCCCGTACTTCCTCCGCGCCGGAGATCACCTCCTACTACAGTCAACTCAGGTGTTACCATCTTCTACGATGCCGTGCTAGTCAATTTGACCTTTTGGGTACAAGGCAAATGTCGAAATAAGCCTCCCTGAGCCCCCAAAGCCCAGAGTGTATACTATACACCGTATAGTATACATTGGTATACATTCGAAAAGTCTGGACGCGCCGGGGATTGAACCCACGACCTCCACCTCGGAAAGTCAAGACTTTACGACTGCACCAAACAACCGTGTTGGATTTCAAAACTTTGTCAGTGGAATCTGGTACTTCATTACGGAATTTCTATGTTACCTTTAGCTAGTCGACAGATATCTTGATTTCACTATACTATATACTCATTCCCAGTAATAAAGCCATTATTAAACCAGACTTGCCCTCCAGTTTCGATAATAGCTCAAGGTACACAAGTGACATTCACTTTGTACCCCTCTAAGATCTGGACTACCCCGTGACCCGTCGCCCAAGCCAACTCCGCGCACTCCTCCCAAGTCAGCAAGGTATGTCACCCCTGCAACTACCCCCATTACCTCTGTTATGCGTAGGCCAACGTTTCGCATAACCGGGAATGCCCAAGTCGACGCCCGGAGGCGGGGGCAAAACTTTACCCGGACGACTGTTCGACCTGGTCGGTACATGCCACCGGAGTCACTGCTCAAGGCACTCAACGAAGCAGTGGCGCTCGACGGAAACGACGCTGATCTACGTCAGATAGCACTACGAGAAGTTCAGCGAGCTCGTGTGCCAAGCGAGGACAAGTTCAAGATGTTCATTCCGGCTGGAGACATCGCGAACCACCTACCAGCTAGACGAAATTTTGGCCGCCATTACCAAGGAAGGTCAGACGGACACCTGGACCGAGTCCGCTCCATTGGTGTGCGACTTCATCCGCATTCCAGGACGTGGAATACGCTTCACGTGCACGTCACGCAGCGTGGCGAACAAGTTGGACGGTTCCGCGATCAGGATTTTCGGTGCGGATTTTATTATCCAAGGCCGCCAGCATGTTCGACGCATGTATTACGTGAATTTGAAAAATGTGGCGTCGGGTTGGATGATGGAGTGATCTACGACTACTTCAAGCAGTTGGGACTCTCTCCGCTCATCACACCGACGTTCAAAGTGGGATCGTTAACATCCCGAGACCGCACGGTGTGGTTCAACACCCAGGTCTGTCCCAAAGAATGAATTAATTCTGAGTCGACCGCCCTACGCGAAATTATTTTCGCTGGATTCGACCGCCCAGTGTTCGTACAGCACAAGAACCGTGCTCTGAACGTTACACCACCTTCCATCAAGGCTAGGAAGGAA
>VKKV01000315.1:237500-249649 GCA_008080845.1 Phytophthora kernoviae | reverse complement strand
GGACAAATGGTCCTCCGCCGCTGGGTTCCTCTCGCCAGGTGGGTCGCCTCCTGAATATTGACGTCGCAACGTCACCAGTCGAAGGCCCACACTTGCCGGCGGGCCATTGTGCTGCCTCCCATAACTGAATTTTCGATAAGGTTATATTCGTCAACGGTAGGAGTCACGACTTTTACCACTTGCTGGTTTCCTGACATGCCGGGCCACAGAAAGGGCATTACGGATTGAAGCCATTAAGACCTGGAGATGGTAACGTGGCCTCGACCGGGATTTGTTGCCGATCCTTAGTGACATTAAGTTCCGCCTCCAACATAATGGGCTGAACGTGCGCCTCAATTATCGCCATCATCGACATCTTGTGCGTCCATGGCTGCGGAGTCGTGGAAGACACGGAGCACCTCTTCTGGACCTGCTTCGCCACGTGGGCTGTCTGGAATTTCTTCCTGCCAGATTTCAACAGTCTTTTCGTTGGTGCCATCCTATGACCCACAGTCGTGTACCTCCAACATATAGTCGTCTTCCAGCAACATATCGACAAGGGCCTGGTCTTCAATGTACTTCGGTGCAGTGTACACTACATGCTAATAGAATGACTCTGAACTGTACATACTCCAACACGGAGTTTGTTTTCAACGCGCAAAGACATATGTCCAGCTGCACCTCAAGCGCATGAGTGTGCCAGAGAACCGGAGAATCTCGAAACTCAGTCGCCGTTGGCTGCCCACTGCAACAGGCGTCCTCAGCGATGTCCCCCTAACCTCAGTATGTGACCATCGCACGCCTGCTTTTGCTTCGACTGTCAGCCACCACGATGCAGAACACCCCCGGCCACCACGACTCAAAGGCACAATGCAACTCAGAAAGAACATCAAGGTGTCATTTTATTTCCTGCATCTTCTGTGGGGAACACGAACCTCGAACAACATGCACGACCTCGTACTCCGCTCCCTGCTGCCACCACCCACCGGTGCTTGGTCTCACGTGGGTGGAAGAGCATTTTCATCAACCCCTCCGGCTCAGTCCACGCACCGCTTCCTCCTTAGGCGTCGGTTGGGCTTTAACCTCTTCGCCTTTTGGTTCGCCTGGTACCTCATCTCTTCGTCCGCCGAGCCATCGAAGGCGTCCATCGCAGGCTTCTCCACTCGCGTCACCTTGCGCACCCACAAGATCTCTTGGATTTGCCAGGCCCACTCTCAGGTCATTCTCAAAGGCATCGTACTCCATCTTCTTGCTCACCTTCATGGCGAAGCAGTGACCTTGACGCTTCTTGTCGATTCCGGCGACCAGGTACACGCCCGGCTCCGTGACGCACAAGGCGACTCCACAATACCGTTGTAAAGACCGGTATACTGGTTCTTGTGAATATGGACCTTCCAGCCAATACTCGCGCTGGTCAGGAAGTTGAAGAACAAGTTGATGTCCTTCTTCGTCAACCCCTTCGCCTTCACACAGCTGTAGAGCAGCGTCTTCTTGAAGACAGGAATGACAGCCTTGAAGTCCATCCCGCTATGCAACAACTGGTCTGTGACGGCCACGGCCCGGTAGATGCAGTCGAAGCTGGTTGTCGCGCCCAGGGTCAAGAACGTCTTCCCAGAAGCCAAGTAGCGCTGCAAGTTCCTTGCCCTTCGCCAAACACTCCGCCTTGTGTTCGTACCACCCGTCAATCAATCCAACCCAGTCTGGATCACCCTTTGCATCTCTGGCCGACACGTACTCCGGTTCGCCATCGTAGTTTGCCCAAGCCACGAGATACCAGTACTCCCGTCGATCGTCTTGCGCCCCAGCATCGACTTAACCTCCCAAACGTCGTATTCTTCACCCTGAAGCTCCAAGTCAGCGTTGGTCACTTCTGGGCGTCGCTTTCGCGCCACCTGGGAATCCCTGAGGTTGTCTTCTCGCGAGGCCCCCGCAATCGCAGCCAAAGTCGCAGGAGTCATCGTCCGATCTTCACGGCTGTCTCGACGGACTCGAACCTCGGTAACAGCAACAGATTCAGCCACATTAGTGTCGGCTTCTGTCTCGACGCTTGCAGGTACCACTGTTGAGGGTCAACCGGTATATTGGTGAGTACCGGTTTATGGCAATGACCAACACTCACAGCCTCGACAGGCATTCTACATGTTTACACCACATGCATACGCCACATGTTTACTCCATGTTTACGGTAGGTAGGACATGCATCTCATGATTGTGGGTACAGGATCTGTTGCCTGATCCTGCACCAGGAATCCAGTAGACAATCCAGTAGAGGAGGCTTAGAGGTAGCTAGGTAGTTAGCGAACTAAGGACCTCAACCAAATAAACAATCACTTCAAAACTTTCCATCAACTACTCAAGTCTTCGACTCCTGCGGAAGTCTCCGACGACCAACTTTCGTGGTCCAAGTCTTCGCGTTCCAAGCTTCAACAACTTCAACAACCACGGCCTCAAAACGACGTAGTTGTCTTCAACAGCCAACTCCGCCAACGCCAGCGACGAAGAAGCAACGTCGATCTCAGCTTCGGTAATAAGTGGAGGTTGCGGAACTATCGGCTTCTTGGGAGCCTTCCTCGCGGAAGGCCCCTTTGTCAGAACGCACTCTAAGCGCCTTGGGCTTTGAACCAGACGATATGCCATTGCCTCCTATAGCATTTGGAGAGAGATACGATCCTGGGAGTCGGGCCCTGCCCGTACACTTCCTCCGCGCCGGAGATCACCTCCTACTACAGTCAACTCAGGTGTTACCATCTTCTACGATGCTGTGCTAGTCAATTTGACCTTTGGGTACAAGGCAAATGTCGAAATAAGCCCCCGAGCCCCCAAAGCCCAGAGTGTATACTATGCACCGTATAGTATACATTGGTATACATTCGAAAGTCTGGACGCGCCGGGATTGAACCCACGACCTCCACCTCGGAAAGTCAAGACTTTACGACTGCACCAAACAACCGTGTTGGATTTCAAAACTTTGTCAGTGGAATCTGGTACTTCATTACGGAATTTCTATGTTACCTTTAGCTAGTCGACAGATATCTTGATTTCACTATACTATATACTCATTCCCAGTAATAAAGCCATTATTAAACCAGACTTGCCCTCCAGTTTCGATAATAGCTCAAGGTACACAAGTGACATTCACTTTGTACCCCTCTAAGATCTGGACTACCCCGTGACCCGTCGCCCAAGCCAACTCCGCGCACTCCTCCCAAGTCAGCAAGGTATGTCACCCCTGCAACTACCCCCATTACCTCTGTTATGCGTAGGCCAACATAACCGGGAATGGCCCAAGTCGACGCCCCGGAGGCGGGGGCAAAACTTTACCCGGACGACTGTTCGACCTGGTCGGTACATGCCACCGGAGTCACTGCTCAAGGCACTCAACGAAGCAGTGGCGCTCGACGGAAACGACGCTGATCTACGTCAGATAGCACTACGAGAAGTTCAGCGAGCTCGTGTGCCAAGCGAGGACAAGTTCAAGATGTTCATTCCGGCTGGAGACATCGCGAAGACCTACCAGCTAGACGAAATTTTGGCCGCCATTACCAAGGAAGGTCAGACGGACACCTGGACCGAGTCCGCTCCATTGGTGTGCGACTTCATCCGCATTCCAGGACGTGGAATACGCTTCACGTGCACGTCACGCAGCGTGGCGAACAAGTTGGACGGTTCCGCGATCAGGATTTTCGGTGCGGATTTTATTATCAAGGCCGCCAGCATGTTCGACCGCATGTATTACGTGAATTTGAAAAATGTGGCGTCGGAATTGGATGATGGAGTGATCTACGACTACTTCAAGCAGTTGGGACTCTCTCCGCTCATCACACCGACGTTCCAAGTGGGATCGTTAACATCCCGAGACCGCACGGTGTGGTTCAACACCCAGGTCTGTCCCAAAGAATGAATTAATTCTGAGTCGACCGCCCTACGCGAAATTATTTTCGCTGGATTCGACCGCCCAGTGTTCGTACAGCACAAGAACCGTGCTCTGAACGTTACACCACCTTCCATCAAGGCTAGGAAGGAACGCGAGGCCAAGAAGACCGATATCGATGCGGGTCCAACATCGAGTACCCCTTCGATTCCCCCTAACTCCACTATTACTGGAGAGAGGGATTCCAAGTCTCCCTCCCGAGTGGAAAATAGAGACAAAAACAAGACTGAAGAACCACGACAGGACCCCTTACTAGATGTGGCAAAACCGGGAATTGGCGCATCGTACCTGGAATGGGTAAATGCAACTAGCCGAATCTCGATTTTGAAGCCGAGACTCAGCCCCAAGGGTATTAAATACCCAACAACTCAAGACCAAACTTTGGACGGGCGTCTGGTTTCGGGTTCCCGTGCACCCCACGCGCTACGAGATAGCATTTGATGATCCTGATGATGAAGATGACGCAGAGGACACGGATGTGGATGTTTTCGTCGACACGGAGTTGGTGTCGGCAGATCCGATAAACCAAATCCGGCGATCGGAAAATTAATTTCGACCACCTCGTTTCTCCACCTGGAACGCAACAAGATGCCACGTTCCAACTTCCGCCGACTTGTTACGGCCACGCCAGAGGCATTCGCAGCTCTGTCCGAACCGGAGGGGCACCTAGCAGCAATTTCAGCCCAACCCCATGCACTTCAACCGGTATTAAATGAAACAACATCCATATTAGAAATGACGGTATGTGAACATGCAGTACTGAGGGCTGGATACATTCTACTGAATTCTTTACTGGATTCCTGGGCTGTTCCAGCCAATTAGCAATAACATGTGCAGGATCAGCTAACAGATCCTGTGCCCACAATCATGTGGCGCGTGTCCTATGTGCCGTACACATGCACAGTAAATATAAGGTATAAATATGCAGAATGCCTGTAGAGGTGGTGAGTATTGGTCACTGTCACAAACCAATACTTGCCGATATACTGGTTAACCTTCAACAATAACGCTGGCGAAACCGTATTTCGTGTCCGTGTGACGCAATAGGGCCATAGGAACCGATATATGGGTCCAAACCGTTTATACTTGAATAAAGTAAACTTCGTTTATCTTGACCGTTTTTTCACCACCGCACAGCAACCACAAACGTTGACGACCCGTGTCGATAGTGGATTCTACGTAGTTGGACGTGTAGAACACAATGCAACTTCATCTGGGTGCCTCCAGTCACGTCTGGTGGGTCCCCGTCCCGATAAATACCTAAAAGTGCTATGTAATGGTGCCCCGCAGGCCCTTTCCGCTGGAAGGTGGGAAATTTGGGTGGGTCCGCAGCATGTTCAAGGTGGAGCCGGCGGGTTGCCTACATCGCGAAGTGGAGGGCAAGCCTAGTTAAATATTTTTCTTAAACTATTTCTTTAGAAGTAAGAACATGTTAAGAAACTAAATATACAAATTTGAAGGCTATTGACTCGCGTGTGCCACTCGATATGGGGCAGAAACACGTGTGTGTATGGAGGAAGCGCCTGCTACTGCAATGGAAGCTCTCTGTTCCTGTGCTGTTTTCTGCTTGACGCTCGGGCGGAATAATCCTCAAAACGCATTGTCAAAACATTATAACCAAATCGCCCTTACGACTGTATCTTAGGAAATCCAGCTGAATTCTAGACCAAAACTCCAATGAGCGACGAGTAAAAAACTGAATCTGAAATTCAAGATGAGGTCAAGGACCTGTCTTGGATCCTTGATCCGAAAATTGTTCAAGCACTTCCAGTTGCTTGGGGTGTCAAGCATCAAGTCACGCCAGGAAAACGCGGTTTCGGTGTAAATGCGGTGTTGACAATTGCTGCGATAAGGACCGTGTGGATTCAGAACATCCAGATACAATCGCGAAAAAACTTCGGTCAGAGAAGATGTAGGGAGCAGATAATCATCGGGGTAGTAGGATTAGAAAAACGTAGGTCCATTTGCGAGGATACATTATACCGTTGTTGTGTTGATCTTTGTAGTTGTGAGTGTGAAAGGCGGTTATGCCGCACATTCCTACCAGTAGGGAATATTATGCAGCAGTCATTTGTAGTCAGAAACTCCAAACAGCTCGGGAGGACACTTTTGCAAAAGTCGAGCCAAAATCCAAATTGGCCAGAGTTCGAAAACTCCCATGTCTTTTCTAGATTTATTGTCCGGCATCGCCACATGGCCGATGCCTCGCAACCGATTATACCACGTACTCCCATACCCATCGACAACGGTGGGTGGACTCCACATCCGATGACCGTGTGGTCCAATTAGGAAGGGCTGTGTAGAGATGCATGGTACGGTAAATCCGAATTCACTTGAAAACTTGGCCCAATTCGCTGAGTTAGACTGAATAATTTGAGATTCGTAATCTCAGATGTGACACAACGTAGGTGAAGGTGAGCGAAGGTCGATGCTCGGCAGGAGACATATGTTGGCGAAGTCTGAATGTTTTGAAAAATCTGATGGTTCCTGTGAAGCCATAGTGGGTATAGCACTACTGGCCGTAGGGTGCGAAAGACTTGTATCATATTCCGATGATCATAATCTCGGAGACTGGACACCGTGAATCGGAGATTTTGAGATAGATCACGTCCTTCCATGTTGCTAGAGCCTCCAGCAGTGGGCAAAGTGGACCCAGAAAGGTTGTTCAGGTAATCGCCACGATGACACAGTTCCAAAAGAAGTGTTTTACTGTTTCTGTCTCTGGGCATCCATGCGAATAAGTCGTATCTTTGTCAGTATATTGATACTTGCAGCGCATTGATTCCGTTGTGTTGCATGCGGAATCTGAGGTCACTGAGTATCGACAAAATGGCTTTGTCTAATGTAACATCTGTGGCGAAGTGGGGATCGTGAAATTGCTAACACGATCCGAACTTGTCAACGGTTGCCCGGATTACCAACTAACGGAGGGTACTCCGTAGATCCGTAGATGCTGACCTTGAGCTCACCTTGTGTACCCGTCGGTGGGGCGGGTTACGCTCTTCTGGTACTCGGCGGAGATGTCGATTGGTCGTTCTTGGAACCGTATGGACGGTACTTGGGATTGGGGTTGATAACCACGCGGGAATTCTTCACGCGGTTGTCGGTCGGTCGATCAGTAGTCTTGAACACTTGAGCTGATCGGGTATGGGTGTCCTTTTCGTTAGCTTGCCGCTTCCTATAGCGGGATCTTGATGGTGAGAGAGCGATCGTAACCTGGCCAAGCGATCCAGGGTCTTCTACGATCTTCCTTGATCGATGCAGTAGTTTCTTGTCGTCGGATGGGCCAATATACTTCCCTCCCCGGAATGGTGAAAACCACTTGTGTCTTGCAAGGAAAATTGCTCCCTGTTTAATGCCTTAGAATCCTTCTTCAACCTTCTTCCTACCCATCTAGCACATCACCTGATTTGTACCCTTCGTTGGCTGTTCCGGATCTTGCTGGGAGTACGTATCACAAAAGTGGTAACTTGTATCGTAATAATTGCACCCCACCAGCTGGATCGCAGTCGATTGATCGAGCCGATCTGTGCCGGAATGATTGTACCATTGTTGATCTGGATCGGACCGATCCAGTTCTCACTTGGCCCCTAACCCGAACCTGATAATTCTGAATCTGGGTTGTAGCCTTCCAGTCGATCGATCTTGATTCCATCAATCCTTTCACTCAGATCGTTGATAGATCGAGACTTAGAACTGCGCTTCACCACACATCGGTTGTCCATATTGTATCCCAATCTGACCTTCGTCGATGTCAAGCGCGAGATTCGGCCACGTCGGAATTGTTAGGAGCGTATGTAGCTTCCGGTAGAAATCGCTGTTTCTCAAGACTTGAATCGTCGTTCCTCGGAAGACCCAGTTGTGAGTTGCAGCGGTCACGTTCGTGAGAACGGCGAGACCAAATAGAGTATCCGTGTCAGCTAGTCGCTGCATTTCCAGATGGCTGAAAACGACTGATGCTGCCAAAGTGTGGAGGCGAGCAGAGGTAAATTGGATATCTTCTGGATTTGTCGGTACAATGCTAACATGATCCCTGTACCTTGGCGTGTGGAAAACCGCATATCTTTATGCATCATTTTGCTCGAAAATATTCTACAGACTCGGATGTGCCTTCCATTTGGCGTTCGAGTTTTCCAACCAAGAACATGAAATTTTTCCAAAGTGGGGCATCAATAGCATGGCGTTGCAGCATGAAGACTGTCAGTTCCAAGCTCCTGAGTAGCTGCCAGGTTTGTAAAGTTACAAACCAGAACGTCCCGAGTTGAACCCATCGCTGGGGGCTGGGCTGGTTTTGGGAATTTTGGCATATAATATGTCAAAAGTTTCCCACTTCCATCCAGTGTTTTGGTGCACAGTGTTGCTGCCGGTTGAAACCAATGTGGGATACGTAACGTGGACCCTGCTGTTATGATAGCATCTCTAAGAATGCATAACCTCATGGCGGCACAAAATGTTGCTGTTTCAGGAAGACCCAATCCACCTTTTGAAGATGGACAATGTAGCCATTCTTCAGCAAATTCACCAGTTATGGAATCTGTGGCAGAGACCGGTTGTTTGAACAAAAAGGCCTTGCAGATATTCTTGACCTTGCCCACAACGTCTGCAGGCATGGGAGTAACCACTGCAGTGTACCATAACACTGGGAGCACAATTATTCTCAGAATCACAGTTCTTCCCCGAAGTGTCCTCGCTCGATATTTCCAGAGGAGATATCGAGTTACCAACTTGGGTATAAGACTGTCAAATCGAAAACTGGAAGGAAACGTGGGGCTTTGTGGAATGCCAAGTAGTATAGTATTCCGTTATCCGCTACCACATGGAAGGAGTCAGTTTCCAGAAAACCCCTGAGTTCTGGGTCGTATTCCTGAAACGGGAGTACTATGGCTTTTGCCTTGTTGAGGGTAAGTTCTGCTGCATCCGCATAACCCTGGACCACATCCACGAAAACTCGTGTTTGCTGCAGGTCCGACAGTATCCCAGTACAGTCATCCGCAAAAGAAATCAAATGATGGGGACGTTCTGCCTCGGAAAGGTTGATTTCCAGTCTGATATCTCAAATAACACAATAGTGGTACGAGAAATAATACAAAAGTGCCGGAGAAAGTGGACCTCCTTGGTGAACTTCGCAGCCTAGCTCGAAATAGTTGCTTGCTGCACCATCGACGAGCACAGTGGCTATCGTCCCTTTGAAGAAAGTTCGTACTGCCTTTTGAATCCATGTCCAAAACCGAAATGTGATAATACCTGGTCAAGTGCTGGCCATAGTACACTGTCGAAAGCTTTAGCAAAATCCAAAAGGACTGCCCCGGCATTCTTCAGGCCAGCGTTTTGTGCATATTGCTGTAGGTCCTGAAATTCAACAAGCGCGTGCCGAATCGAGCGTCCTTGCGTGAATCCGAATTGATTTGACTGGAGAAGTTTTGGCAATATTGTCAGTAATCGGTATGACAATATTTTGGGGCCAAATTTTGCATCGTGGTTCAATAACGTGAACGGTCGATAGTTGCTGGGTTTGGAGCAGTCTCCTTTCTTGTACAGCAATAAGATGTATGCTCGTCATTGAAACTTGGCCATGCGTCCTTTGTTCAGTTACAAGGCGTAAACCAATTCGTAGATTTTTGCCGAGATGCCCTCTAGTCCACTCGACTTTCCTTTTGCAATCTTGGTGATGGCCCAGAAGAAGCCATGGGCTGTCATTGGGGAGTCAAGGCGTTGTCGATCCACTTCTAAGAGACGAGTGGTTGTGTGTTCTAAAAATCCGAAAGTCCTACAGGCGAAAATCTTCGTTTGGAAATATGAGGTTTCAAATCCTCTGACGGGCTCTAGAAATCCCCCATACTTCCGATGAGCCTCTGCCATCAAACCCGCAGCTGCTGTGGTCAAACTATCGCTTAATTGAACGCTTGGAATGGCAATATTGACATCTGCGTTGTATGGGCTACGGAGGAAACTTCTTCCTCCAGTCTCTCCACACTTGACATCTGGATCGAATCTACCTCTTCTTTTTCCCCGTCGAGCTGTTAGAGCGTCGACAAAAACTTCCAGGTTTGCTGCTGCCATGATAACCCGGAATTGATCAGTTAACGTCTATGAGTGAGCATAATCTATTTCTACCTCGTAGAGTGTCTGCTTGAGTTGGGCTTGTTGGGTTTGCTCTTGATTTTGATTTTCAGTGCTTTTGTCATTTCCCAAAGGAAAATTCCAGTAGCATTCCCGAGTTGTCTGAGCTTCCCTCGCAATCGGTTGCAGAGCTGGTCTAAACTGTACTCGAGAACACAGCGCACAATCGGATTTTGCAATATCCATCTTGGACATTTCCAGGGAGTGGAGTTTGAAGTGGTTGGTCCAGTGACTTGAGATGAAACTTGATAGGTAAATGATTCTCATGTGTAAATCTCTGATCTGTCACATGCGCCACCTTGTCAAAATAATCCATGAATAACGTTGTCGATAGGAAGCAGTAATCAATTCGGTTCCTATCACCCGGTCCAGTGAATTCTCTCCGGTCCGGATACATATTTCTCCAGGCATCTACTACCCCCAACCGAATTTGCCATGAGTGAAATTCACTTCGGCCCAGGTCATGGGTATAGGGTCACCTCATCCATGGTGGCACCCAACGGTATGCTGAAGTCGCTTAGTATGATGTGGTGACTGTCAGTTGGGAAGTTGGTAGGTAGAGTGCTAAAAAATATTTTCGTTCGCGTAGTTGAACCAGAGCGTATAACACGTGAATGAAAAAATGATATCGTCAATATCTGCCCGTATGACGATATAGTGGTATTTCAGAATGTTTACAGCAGCCCCTGGCCTGAAGTCAGTGGTCACACTCCGTATCCGATGAAAGGGGTGACGTCCCGACAACAGAAATCTGATATCATCTCGACCCCTCTTGACTTGTAATTCCGGTTCGGAATCATGGGACCAAAAGTATCGGATTTGGAGTCACAAACTTTGGAGAGATTAGTAGCCTTGTGCACGTGGTCACTTGAGCTGAATTTTGTTTCTTGAAGCACAATGAGCGAGTACTTGGAGTATAGTTGTTGAAAGAAGTGTAGTTTCAGGTCGTTTAATCTATTCACATTCATACTGATACCGTCAAGGCACCATGGTGAAGGTGAATTAGAGAGACGGAGTGCAGTTGGCATCCGCCACGGTGTTGTCGACAGGTGACTCCTCGTTTTCTGAGGCATCTGGGTTTTGCATCATGGCGTCATCCATGCCATCTCCATTCGCGGTAATCATCCCGATCGCGATTTCGACATGGCTTGGTAAAAAGTGCCAAAAGGTGTACCTAAGTCCCCTGACCAAAGAGCACATAATACCTCATCCAACCAAAGTAGGAATTGCGAGTACTACAGACAGTCGGGCTTGGTGGTATGAGCGAGAGCAGCTATCTTGATTGAGTCCAGGTAGATGCGGGGTGTGGCACCGTAAGCACAAATCTGCCAGTGCAAAAGAGTAGGCTTTGTCTCGATCAGTAGGTTCCGGGTATAATTTTTCCAAAATGTCCGTCGTTCGTGGGATCTCCTCGGGGAAGTCCAGCTTCATGCGGGTCAATAGTTGTTTGCTGGGGCCGTGCGATGTCGAGGAAGAACCACTGTAAGCACGTTAAAACATCTCTAGAACAGTATCGTCACCGACTGTAATGCATCTCTGCACCATACAAAAATGAAGACATATACGTCTGAGGGGTTGTGACACATAGATGGACACATATGACCCGTTTACGTTACTCTGACACCAACTCCGACTGCACCAGTGTTTTCAGCGGGTTAAAACACCCCTAGAACCGTCGAGTCACCGACTGTAAAGCTCTCGTGACTCCTACAAAAATAAAGCTAAAAACGTGTGGTGGGGTTTTGACCCTATAGACTAGTACAGCATACAAAGTTTAAGTGTAATTAATACACTATGCAAAGTTTAAGTGTAACTACTACACCATACAAAGTTTAAGTGTAATTACTACGCCATACAAAGTTTAAGTATACTTTGGACATGGAGTGGTACCAATACATTGGTACTACCAGTACCATACAAAAGATAAGTCTTCGTACACTCAAGTACCGTGCAAAAAGTAAGTCTTACTTACAAATAGAAAGAGAACACCTTCACACATACCAGTGCAGATAGCTCGGCCGTCCATATTCACGCCGACACTTCCAGACAGTCTATACAGACACGACACCTAGCATAAAAAGGCGCACACATGTACTGACAGACTAATACCTTCCATATC